>JARPMJ010003683.1:65000-88545 GCA_033366665.1 Phoxinus dragarum
TTACACAGTTCAAAAGTGAGATGATTGGAATGTCATGAAATCAGTGAGAATGAGTCGAGGGAGTGTTTGGGTGGATACTGAGCACAACAAAGCCATCAACTGAGTTTACTCATTTATTCTGTTAGCAATTCGAGGGGAATTCTTCCTTTTAAAGAGACAGCACAGAATTATTTGTCTCTGATCATTTCTTTAAAGGCATAATTCACCCAAACTGATCATTCTGCCAGAAAACTTTCCTTTATCTTCTGAAGATATTTTTCACCCAAAACTCTGACACTTCCAAACATTCATAAAGAGATGGTAAAATAAATCCATATGAATCGAAATACGGTCGCTTATATCAACATTTAGGCCTTTTTATTCTAATCTAAACATTGTTCACATCATTCAATTGGTAAACGGAAGCTCAAGCATAAGAACCAATGAGGTTCATTCTCATGTGTCACATGGCACGTTTGAGTTTCCGCAAGAACCTATGAGGTTTGTTTCCACATGTCAAGCAAGTGCAGTTGAGCTTCTCTTTATGTTTGGTGATCAATGTTTATATATGAATAACATTTTTTTGAAGATGTAAATAATCATAATTTAGTGTTTTGACCATTTTGAATTAACAGGATGTTTATGTTTATGTGCCTTTATTGTAAACATGTGAAATAAGTGTCAGCGCTTTGTAGCATGTTTTGGGTTTGGGTTCGATATAGTTTTTAACAACCCAATTCTTCAAATAATAGTCTTAGTATTATTACAGGATCACAAAACAATCTGCACAGTAATGCACCAAACTAAATATTACTGTAAAGTAAAATTCTTACACACGATAACATAAAAAAGCAATAACCAAGTCATTTCTGCCAATTCTGCGACTCGGTGACACAAATATGCAATGTCACACTTAATTTTGCACATTCAACTAATTAACGCATTCACAATCTTCATATTATTATGATTTCTGAAGGATCATGTGACACTGAAGACTGGAGTAATGATGATGAAAGTTCTGCTTTGATCACAGGAATAAATGAAACTTTACTGTATATTCACTGAACACAGCTATTATAAATTGGAAAAATATTTCACAATATTACTGTTTTTTTTGTTTTGTTTTACTGTATTTTTAATTAAATGCAGCCTTGGCGGACAGTAAAATATATTAAAGACCCCAAACATTTGAACAATAGTGCACATCAAACTCTAGTATTTCTCACGATATGACCCTTTCAAAATATTCTCTATTGTGTCTATGATACAGAATTATAGATGCCTGTCATCTCTGGGCTGGAATCATATAATCTGACAAAACAAAAATCAGTCAACAGAAGACAAACAGAGAAGTTCACTGTGATTGAGAAACAATGTGACGCACACATAAAAAAGCTCAAACTGACAAGTGTGGACATGTAAGGCAAAGGCAACTCATGAGACGTGACAGCGGGGGTTAATTATGTATCTCCGTCACGTCGCCCGTGAACACAAACAGACCCAAACACAGCATCTTCAACACGTCCTCAGTGTCACACCCCTGCATTAACAATTCACATGCTTAACTAAACTGTGAACATGATGAAAGCCTTGTTAAAGTCAGCCAGGCGAAGCCATCAGGTGGAGTGTTGGTAAAATCATTTTAAAGCTGCAGTCTGTATAGTTTTTCCTCTTTGTCGCCATCTCTGTTCGAAATCTGCAATTTATTAGCGGAATTATCAACTTTACGTGGGTTAGCATGACACTAACATGAAACCAGACTTCATTCACCCAGTGGAAAACACTTACTCTGACCGTTCCCTATCCCCTATATAGTGCACTGTCTGATCGTTTCCTATCCCCTATATAGTGCACTGTCTGATCATTCCCTATCCCCTATATAGTGCACTGTCTGATCGTTCCCTATCCCCTATATAGTGCGCTGTCTGATCGTTCCCTATCCCCTATATAGTGCACTGTCTGATCGTTCCCTATCCCCTATATAGTGCACTGTCTGATCGTTCCCTATCCCCTATATAGTGCACTGTCTGATCGTTCCCTATCCCCTATATAGTGCACTGTCTGATCGTTCCCTATCCCCTATATAGTGCACTGTCTGATCGTTCCCTATCCCCTATATAGTGCGCTGTCTGATCGTTCCCTATCCCATATATAGTGCACTGTCTGATCGTTCCCTATCCCCTATATAGTGCACTGTCTAAAACGTACCCTATCCCCTATATAGTGCACTGTCTGATCGTTCCCTATCCCCTATATAGTGCACTGTCTGATCGTTCCCTATCCCCTATATAGTGCGCTGTCTGATCGTTCCCTATCCCCTATATAGTGCACTGTCTGATCGTTCCCTATCCCCTATATAGTGCACTGTCTGATCGTTCCCTATCCCCTATATAGTGCACTGTCTGATCGTTCCCTATCCCCTATATAGTGCGCTGTCTGATCGTTCCCTATCCCATATATAGTGCACTGTCTGATCGTTCCCTATCCCCTATATAGTGCACTGTCTAAACGTACCCTATCCCCTATATAGTGCACTGTCTGATCGTTCCCTATCCCCTATATAGTGCACTGTCTGATCGTTCCCTATCCCCTATATAGTGCGCTGTCTGATCGTTCCCTATCCCCTATATAGTGCGCTGTCTGATCGTTCCCTATCCCCTATATAGTGCACTGTCTGATCGTTCCCTATCCCCTATATAGTGCACTGTCTGATCGTTCCCTATCCCCTATATAGTGCACTGTCTGATCGTTCCCTATCCCCTATATAGTGCACTGTCTGATCGTTCCCTATCCCCTATATAGTGCACTGTCTGATCGTTCCCTATCCCCTATATAGTGCACTGTCTGATCGTTCCCTATCCCCTATATAGTGCACTGTCTGATCGTTCCCTATCCCCTATATAGTGCACTGTCTGATCGTTCCCTATCCCCTATATAGTGCGCTGTCTGATCGTTCCCTATCCCCTATATAGTGCACTGTCTGATCGTTCCCTATCCCCTATATAGTGCGCTGTCTGATCGTTCCCTATCCCCTATATAGTGCGCTGTCTGATCGTTCCCTATCCCCTATATAGTGCACTGTCTGATCGTTCCCTATCCCCTATATAGTGCGCTGTCTGATCGTTCCCTATCCCCTATATAGTGCACTGTCTGATCGTTCCCTATCCCCTATATAGTGCACTGTCTGATCGTTCCCTATCTCCTATATAGTGCACTGTCTGATCATTCCCTATCCCCTATATAGTGCACTGTCTGATCGTTCCTGTCTGATCGTTCCCTATCCCCTATATAGTGCACTGTCTGATCGTTCCCTATCCCCTATATAGTGCACTGTCTGATCGTTCCATATCCCCTATATAGTGAGCTGTCTGATCGTTCCCTATCCCTTATATAGTGCGCTGTCTGATCGTTCCCTATCCCCTATATAGTGCGCTGTCTGATCGTTCCCTATCCCCTATATAGTGCGCTGTCTGATCGTTCCCTATCCCATATATAGTGCACTGTCTGATCGTTCCCTATCCCCTATATAGTGCGCTGTCTGATCGTTCCCTATCCCCTATATAGTGCACTGTCTGATCGTTCCCTATCCCCTATATAGTGCACTGTCTGATCGTTCCCTATCCCCTATATAGTGCACTGTCTGATCGTTCCCTATCCCCTATATAGTGCACTGTCTGAACGTTCCCTATCCCCTATATAGTGCGCTTTCTGATCGTTCCCTATCCCCTATATAGTGCACTGTCTGATCGTTCCCTATCCCCAATATAGTGCGCTGTCTGATCGTTCCCTATCCCCTATATAGTGCACTGTCTGATCGTTCCCTATCCCCTATATAGTGCACTGTCTGATCGTTCCCTATCCCCTATATAGTGCGCTGTCTGATCGTTCCCTATCCCCTATATAGTGCACTGTCTGATCGTTCCCTATCCCCTATATAGTGCGCTGTCTGATCGTTCCCTATCCCCTATATAGTGCACTGTCTGATCGTTCCCTATCCCCTATATAGTGCACTGTCTGATCGTTCCCTATCCCCTATATAGTGCACTGTCTGATCGTTCCCTATCCCCTATATAGTGCACTGTCTGATCGTTCCCTATCCCCTATATAGTGCGCTGTCTGATCGTTCCCTATCCCCTATATAGTGCGCTGTCTGATCGTTCCCTATCCCCTATATAGTGCGCTGTCTGATCGTTCCCTATCCCCTATATAGTGCGCTGTCTGATCGTTCCCTATCCCCTATATAGTGCACTGTCTGATCGTTCCCTATCCCCTATATAGTGCACTGTCTGATCGTTCCCTATCCCCTATATAGTGCACTGTCTGATCGTTCCCTATCCCCTATATAGTGCGCTGTCTGATCGTTCCCTATCCCCTATATAGTGCACTGTCTGATCGTTCCCTATCCCCTATATAGTGCGCTGTCTGATCGTTCCCTATCCCCTATATAGTGCGCTGTCTGATCGTTCCCTATCCCCTATATAGTGCACTGTCTGATCGTTCCCTATCCCCTATATAGTGCGCTGTCTGATCGTTCCCTATCCCCTATATAGTGCGCTGTCTGATCGTTCCCTATCCCCTATATAGTGCACTGTCTGATCATTCCCTATCCCCATTATAGTGCACTGTCTGATCGTTCCCTATCCCCTATATAGTGCACTGTCTGATCGTTCCCTATCCCCTATATAGTGCACTAAACATTTCCCCTGAAAGTGTGAGAAAGAGGAGTTTGCAAGAGTGCGATTATAAAGCGAGTAGATGAGTTTACCCGTTCAGCATGATGGCGTTTAATGCATTTAGACACTTGTTAGCAAGTGCAAGCTTAACAATCACATTACTGATGCATTTTATGCTGTAGAATAAAATAAAGGAGCTTGTGTTCTCCACAGACCTTATTTCAGGCATTTGACTAAAAAACACATTGACTTCAGAACGATGGAAGTGCTAAAATGTGATCGCTATGTGCGTTCAGCATTTCCATTCCTTGCAATTAAAACAGGATTTGTTGTAAAAAAAAAATTTTGTATCTTCTTGTGTTCCACTATAGAAACACAGATTTAGAGAAGCTTGAGGGCGAGTGAATGATGTCAGAGTTTTTCATTTTGGTTTGAACTACTGCTTCAATTATGCGGATCACATCATACCCACTGCTGTTATTTCATTTGAGCAGAGCGAGATTACGACTGCGGTTCGGCTCAGACGCCACCTGGTTTAAGCGACTGCTGTGCACAAAGACAGAAGGAGAGGTTTGATTGGTGCGGCTCCGGGCTCTTCTTCCAGCCAGATACTGTGCTGCTGTAATTAGTTCACTGCAATAATACAACGCAAGCAAGCTTCCCACAGAGTGTCACTGACGTAACAGCGTCTCGGAGGGACTGGAGACATTTCTACGGACCTGAATATTATTAACTTTGGCCATACATCAACATTCATTAAGGAGTACGCTTCTATAAAGCCTTGCTGTAGTTTTCAGGCTCGACTAGAACAGGTTTTCCTGCTTGAATGTTGATTATTTTCCTCATATTCTCCATTGTTGAGGCTCCTCTCTTCCCAGTCTGTCAGTAACGCTCTGGATTGTGTTTCCCCGAAAGCATCGTTAGTCAACTATGGTCGTTATCAGCAGTTCAACGAGTCTGTGTTTCCCGAAAACATCGTTCCAATGAACATTCGTAGAGATCATCGAAGAGTTGTGTGTTTGAGCGACAGATCTCGAGCTGTGGTTCGAAGAAGAGTTTCTAGTTTGAATGACATGTGGACTCAATAAATCCTGATCTTAAGCTGACATTCAGTGCAATCTGTGTCTTTTATATAGAATACATACAAATGTAATTTACGTCTTTTAGTTTGTCTAGAGATTTAAAGTGTAGTTTTTGAAGAGTGCACATGTGTGAACGAGCTCTAGTGCGTAAGAACGAGTATATGATTGAGTCTGGAAATAAAGCAAAATAACTGAGAAATTTTTTAAATATTCCTCAGATGCCGTGACTGTAATATACATAGACAGTGTATAAACTGGACACAGCGACCCCATAGGTTTCAACGGAGAAAAGTGAAGTCCATTAGAAGCATCACTTCCTGATCGCCAGGCGAACTGCGCAGACTCAAACTGAGCTTGATGACGTAGATGTGACGTGAGCCTGACAGCTGTCAGTCTTCTAGTCGCTGTGCCGAGAGAAATCTGAATCATTCCCTTCTGAATCTCTCAGAGACGGAGAGCGTGAGCATTAGCTGTCCATGAGCTAGCAGCGGGAGCAACTTCATCTCTCTCTATGGGCTTCTCTCTTGACTTTATCAGACTTTATGCTCCATGTCCCCCGATCGCCGTGAGCTTCTCTGCCAGTCTATACGGTAATCTCTCGACTATGCGACAGAGAGTCGCGTTGTTATGACGCAATCGTTAGCCTATTTTTACAAAAAACTGCTTCTACGGGGCCATAACGTAAGACACAAGGTAATGGAGCCTTTTATACATTGTCGTGTTTCTTTAGAAATAAATAATGGACAAATGGAGTCTTTAGACGCCTCAGATGTAAAGTTATTCGCTGTCAAAGTGACGCCAAAATGAATGGGAGTCAATGGAGTGCTAACAGCAGGTGATGTTCTGCTAGCCAATGGCGGCGCCCGGGGAAGCTTCGGTTTCCGGCTGATGGATTACACGCTTGGTAATTTATGGCAAAAACATCTAGCCTTAATTTGATCTCAAACAGATTCATTAACAGTAGTTATTACTCCATAACCTGCGTGACGTTATAAACCAACGTGGTTGAACAACCAATTTGCGACATAGTGGTTTCGGGAAACAGTCGTGACGAGCAAGATTCCTTCAACGATGTATCGTACTGTGATAGTGAAGCAGCGAGTTACGGCGTTGTACGGGAAACACCCCCATTTACTTCCTGTCTCTATGAAGCCCCTCCTTCTGAAAAGCACACTGTGCTCTGATTGGTCGGCTGGAGCAGTGTGTTGTGATTGGTCGAGCGCTTCGAGTGTGTTTGGGAAATGTCCCGCCCCTTACCATAACCGCCAGTTTAACACACTACTAACTAACTCAACCAGGCCCCGCCCCTTTATTCTGCGTATGAATTATTATAATGAGGAATATTGAGGCGTGTTCGTTCCCGGGAGAAACTCGAGACTACAATGGAGGCGTTTCAGGAGTTCAGAATCACTGACACTGATATAGAGAACAAATCGAATGAAAAATGCCTTATGGAAACAGTAAAATTCGATTGAATTTCATGAATATCGACTCAAATGAAATGTGTTCGGTCTCATCGGATTTTATCCTGATCGATATACGGCTTATGCGATAAACGCTGATGGAAACGTTATTTGCAGAATAAATAATTAATTGCATTTTGTCTAGCAAAACTTTGTTTGCAAATGTTGGCTTGAATGTTGTGCGATTCAGTGCGAAAATGAACGGAAACACCTTAAAATGTCTCAAATCAATTCGATATACCAATTTGATCGCAAAACAGCACGTGACGTCATTACGCACAGGTTTTTATTCGCTTTAAAGCCGTTGGATGGAAACACACTTTCACCAGCTTTATTCGCGTTAGTTGTTTTTACCGAACTTCAGATAATTCGATTGACAAGTGGATGGAAACTTAGCTAAAGATTGAATCTGGAAATAAAGCAAAATAACTGAGACAAATTAGAAATATTCCTCAGATGCCATGACTGTAATTTATAGCAAAACATCTAGCATTATTTCATTAAAAGTAGTTATTACTCCATAACCTGCGTGACGTCATAAACCAACGTGGTTGAACGCCCACTTTGCGACAATATAGTTTCGGGAAACAGTCGTGACGAGCAAGATTCCTTCAACGATGTATCGTACTATAATAGTGAAGCAGCGAGTTACGGCGTTGTACGGGAAACACAGCCTCGTTTACTTCCTGTCTCTATGAAGCCCCTCCTTCTGAAAAGCACACTGTGCTCTGATTGGTCGGCTGGATCAGTGTGTTGTGATTGGTCGAGCGCTTCCAGTGTGTTTGGGAAATGTCCCGCCCCTTACCATAACCGCCAGTTTAACACACAACTAACTAACTCAACCAGGCCCCGCCCCTTTATTCTGCGTATTAATTATTATAATGAGGAATATTGAGGCGTGTTCGTTCCCGGGAGAAACTCAAGACTACAATGGAGGCGTTTCAGGAGTTCAGAAACACTGACACTGATATAGAGAACAACTGGAGCTTTTTCATGATAAAAAAAAAGCATAATAGGTCCTCATTAATATAATTTTTAGTGTTCTTTTCAGTTAGATTAAATGGAAAAGCAGTTTGGATGGCATCACATGTGTGGAGAACACAACCCCGGCGTCTCATGAAGGTTAAAGATCTCGTTTGATGAACTGCCTGTGCAGTCCCTGCATAAAAGCGACTTTCTGGTGTCGCTTTAATATTTCAGCTCCGCACTGTGAGGCAGTGACAGCGAGCCCGAGGCGAACTTGCCAATTACACTAACACTGACTATTCTCTATGATGTGCCACGGAGCCTTTCATCACTGATGCATTACCGAAGCAAATTATAGATTTTACAACAAAGTTAACTCGAGAGCTGTCAACCAGATCAACCTACCTCGCCACATTCAGTCACTTTCCCCACTGAGCGTCCATCAAACACACACACTGTAAAACACTGACAAGACGATCTGCTCTTTACATTAATACCCTGCAACAAACACCGAAGGCCCTCTGCTGAAGCCATTAAACTTGCATAAGGCTTGCTAAAAGCACTTAGCTGGAAACAAAACGTAAGGAGTGTTCTGGCATGTGTTGTTTCCTCTGCTCTTTGTGTAACTTTATTGATAAAACTATAGGGCTGCGTCTCTATACAGATCTCCTCATTCGATTTTTGATTCACAAGCTTAAAGGAGTAGATCACTTCAGAATTAAAATGAGCTGATAATTTACTCACCCGCACGTCATCCAAGATGTTCATGTCTTTCTTTCTTCAGTCGAAAAGACATTCAGGAAAACATTCCAGGATTTTTCTCCATATAGTGACTTCTTCAATGGGGTCCAATGGGTCGGAGATGGTCCTCACTGCAGAACACAATATCCAGGGGGCGGAGTTGGATCCAGATCCAACTCCTCCCACTATATATACCCCCCCCCCTTTTTTTCTCTTTCTTTCTTTCTTTCTTTCTTTCATTTCATTGTGCTAGTAATGCATTTTGCATGTATTTATGTAAGTCAGATGCCCTTGTGAAGTCATTTATAAGTATAAAATTAGTGCCGCTTTAATTTAATCAGTCACATATTTTCTACTTGATTTTTTAACTTGATTTAATATTAGGCTACTCAAATAAAAGTAGAAGTGCATACTTATTAATTAGGGGTGTAACAATACATTATGGATCGATGCATCGATCAAACGTCTAACGATACGATGCATCGATACCACACATAAAATATCAATATACGGTAGGCTACCTTTATTTTGACACTCTGCACATCCTCACGTTCTCAGATGAAATAGACGCCTGACAAGATTGACTGAAGCCTTTGTCACAAAAGCCGTTATTTTCCACTGTCAAGGCATCGCAAGTTCATGTTTTTACAGCAGAAACGACAATACCCGAAAAGTCTGTTTTAGCGAATCGGTGCGCAGTATTCAGGTCAGGTGACATTGTGACAAGGCTTTCTAGTCACTTTGAAAAGAAGCTGAGAGGAATTTCGTCAAAGCTGAGTAAAAGTGATCAAGGATGGATTTCAACGAACTTGAAGAACCCGTGATATCCTCTTCGGGGCGTAAAAGGAAAATAAAAGCTGATACACGAAAATGAACAAGAACAAAAACAGATAGGCTAACTCCGATCTTGTTCATTTTCGTATATCATGTTTTTTTGTTGCTGTAACAAACAACTTGTAAATGGCTTTTCAGGGAAGGTGAAACTTAATAATTTTTATTTTTGTTTATGAGTAAATCAAACTTTTCTCCAAATGAAAAAATTCTAATAAAATACTTGGCTATTGCCCACCACTATACGTAGGCTAATTAAAGGTGCACATTCACACAATGTACAAATTACAGTGTTTGTAACTATTTGTTTGTACGACTCGTTTCAGGAATCAGTTCAGAATCAGTTCTTTCTTTTAGGAGACAATAACTCCATTTATCTTTGATATTTGACACTTTCCAGACCGTTTACATTCACAAACATCTCTATTACACACGGCATGAAAGGTGAGTTGTGACTATGGGCCACAAAACCAGTCTTATGTTTTTTTTTATAATTGAGACTTATAAATAACCTGAAAGCTGAATACATAAGCTTTCCATTTGTTATGACAGGACAATATTTGGTCGAGACACAACTATTGAAAATCTGGAATCTGAGGAGCAAAAAAATCTAAACATTGAGAAAATCTCCTTTAAAGTTGTGCATTTATGTTCACGATTGTGCTGCATTCACTCACAAAAATACATGTTTTATATATTTACGGTAGGACATTTACTAAATATCTTCATGGAACATGATCTTATTATCCTCATGATTTTTGGCATAAAAGAAAAATGGATCATTTTGACCCATACAATGTATAGATGGATATTTCCACAGATATACCCGTGCGGCTCCAGACGGGTTTGTGATCCAGGGACACATATTTGAATTCAATGCCGTTTCTTTGTATTTGTGAGTGAAATTTACAAGCAATTCCTGACTGCAAGTTGTTTCTCCTCCATTTTTCCTCTTAGTGCTCAGACAGTTCAACTTTGGACTCGCCTCTGCATAGCTCTGCCTCATAAATCGTGCGCCTCAGGTATTCCTCATGTCCTGGAAAACCAGGAATCTCTGACCTTTCAGCTGTGCTTTATGTAAACACTGCGGTCTGGGAGGGCATGGTGCAGTGCGCTCACACACACTCATAGATGTGATAAACACACACACTGGGCATGATTTACCGGTTGGCACTGGAGGGAGAGACAGCATGTAAACGCAGACTGCCACTGTTGGAGGATGAGTGAGAAAAACAACAGGTTTTTTTTCTCCTCGGAGGAATATAGATGCTGTCTGTGGACAGGTTTGCTCAGGAACACCGAAGAAATTCTTCATGAAGATGACAGCTCCTGACGGTGAAGACTCAGGTCAGCAAACGGTCGCTTCCATGATATATGGAGCTCAACTTTTTTTTTTTTTTTGTGAATGAGCTGGAAAGAGAAGCATAGCTTCAGGTCGGGATTGTTTTTTGCACAGTTTTGAGGACTGTCGAATCTGACATTCAACTCCCTTTGTTATGAACCCAAAAGCCAGAGGGCTGATGGAAATAAAATGTGAAACATCGTTTGTTCCAGCCTTGGAGGAGGGAAGAATATGAAAGTGTTTTGAGGACCATCAAATAGAAATTAGAGCCGTTCCCCAGCGTGACTGAGAGCCGGCCGGACTTTACCAGCTCCTGAAAACCCCACGAGAGTGTCATGGAGAATGGAAAGAGGTCTTGTAAATTGGTAGGCCAAAAATTGTGGAAGGAATATGATGTAATAGTATATGGTCTCGGAATAACAATTTTAGTGAAAAGTTGACCTGAAAATGAATGTCAGAATGTCTTAGTATTTGTTTTTCCCCTCACTTTGCTTTAATGACAGCATGAGCTCCTTAAGTTTATGAAATACAGCATGGCTTGAGAAAGATCCCGAGAGCATTTTGATCTTCAAGAACATCTACAAAGAGTTCAGATTCTCTCTCTCTCTCTCTCTCTCTCTCTCTCTCTCTCTCTCTCTCTCTCTCTCTCTCTCTCTCTCTACATATATATATATATATATATATATATATATATGAGAAATAGTGCAGAACATTCAGCATTTTACATCCTTTGTTTGAAATATTTAAAAGTCCCCCTGTGGTGAAAATCCAGTTTTTAATGTAGTTTATGTGTGTATGTGGTGTTATTAATCTGCTTTAACACACACCATGTGTAAGTTCATAAGTGGACAGCATTGCTGAGTATTTTCTGCTTAAAACTGCAGTGAACCAAAGACAGTCTCAAAAACACGGTTTGAAATCGCTGGTGTTTCTGACGTCACACACTACCTTGACCAATCAGATCAACGTGTGATCGTCCACCAGTGGATCTCTGAGTGAGTGAGTGAGTGGAGGCGGGGCTCATTTGCATATTCATAGAACTGCGGTCGTGGTCACGTGTTTGCAAAGGGTCTATAGGCTACTAAATGAGGCAAGGGTGTCGAGTTACATTCAAGATATTTTGAGGCATGACAAAAAAAACAAATTTCGGAAAAAACACTTAAATGTGTAGTTTTAGTGATCAAAGATGAGTTTTAAAAGATACAATTATTGACTAAGGACTTTAAACTACCTGTATTTAATCTAAAATTTGTTTTGGTCTTAGCGGGGTTATTGTTGTTAACATACAACATAACAAATAACATTTCTGTTAATTGAAATAAAGCTGAAATAAAATAAAATATATATTTTTAAATAAAATAAGAAAAATCCAAATTAAACTGATATAAAAATAAACCTAAAATTAAAAAAAAAAAAACTATTAAAATGACAAAAGCACATAACGAAATTACTAAAAAATGTACTCAAATGAAGCTATTTCAAAATAGGCAAGGCAAGTTTATTTATATATAGCACATTGGCAATTCAAAGTGCTTTACACAGAAAGGAATTAAAATAATCACAAAATAAAAGCAAGAAAATATTTAAAAAAAAAGTTCTAAAAGAAATTAAAAGAGATACATGATGCAATTATAAAATTAATTAAAAGAGTAAAAAGATGACTTCTCATCTGGCAAAACTCCCACACTCTAAAAAATGCTGGGTTGTTTCAACCCAATTTTGGGTAAAATATGGACAAACCCAAACGATGGGTTAAAAATGTAATGTAAAAATGTAACCCAACGGCTGGGTTTGTCCATATTTTACCCAAAATTGGGTTGAAACAACCCAGCATTTTTTAGAGTGCAGTTTGATCAACAAAGCTATAAAACAACACTGGCTCTTAAACATTTCTCGAGACCACTTTGGAGATCAATCACCTTTTAATACCTGGATAACCCCAGTCGATTAAACCCACAAAAGTTTCCACAAATCACAAGTAAATAGACGAGCCTCCTTCCTCCGAGCATTAAATAAGACGCCCCATCATCATCTCCAGCCCAGCGGACGCGAGCAATCAGTTCCGTGCGCAATTAATCACCGGGAGCCCGACACACTGCTGCAGTCTCGGGCACTTACAGAGGCAGAGACCACAGTAATTATGACAAGGCAGGGCGATATAATAGTCGACAAAGCGTGCCTTCACTCCCATTAGGAAGGGAGGGACAGATCCCTTCTGAACACATCAGCACAGCGAGCAGATACGCGGAGAAACAGAGAGAGTACAAAGGGAGAAGGAGACGGCGTCATCCGGATGACCTATAAAGAGGCTCGGGGATGTGGAGATGCTGGAGTTAATCCCCACACACACACCTCACACACTCTTTCTGTCTCGGCGTGCAGCGCAGATTAAAGACGAGCTGTCAGAACACACCAGCGAGGCTGCGACGTCTTACTTTCGGATTGGGTTTCAAAGTGAAAAAAAATAAAAATAAATGTTGTTCCAGATTTCTAAATACTTTGTTTGTTTTTCTTCACCAGTGAAAATAGTTCATGAATCCAAAACTATTAATTGAGTCGTGGAGCAATGTTTTTGAATGAATTGGTTGAGTAAATGATTCAACGACCCATTCACTCTGGATTTTTATGTCACAGTTTACTTTATTTTGCTCTCCTCGCTTACAGAAATGAACTATAGTGTCCTGCACACACTAGTAAAAAAAAATCGAAAATTATATCTGGTGTCTGAATAATGTTTAGTTTGACAGTAGTCTGTGATAAAAGAGTATGTCTGAATTCATAGTATACTCACAGCAAAGAGTAGGTGAAAAGTCCCGGATGATCTACTTTATTCCGGTGGGATTCTGAAGTGTGTTTATGATAAACACTTTAATATCCCATGAGGCCACAGGAGAGGATTCATGATTGACAGTGAAGCGACGGGTCACATGATAATGACAACATGGAGTAATGTAGTGCCTCCAGATTACATTTATTCTATATACAACATACTTTTTTTTAGCAGTTGTGAAGTAATTAACTTATAAATTAATCAGGGTTTTTAACAGTGAATGATTCAATGACTCAGTCATAAAGACAATTAGGTAATCAGCATTTTGATTTCTGAAAGGTCATTAATTTTCAGCATTGTTCAGAAATCGTTCTAATATGCTGATTTGCCACATAAGAAACATTTCTGATTATTATCAATGTTGAAAAAAAGTTGTGATGCTTCTGATGCTTTTTTTCTTTGATGAATGGAAAGTTCAAAAGAACAACATTTATTTGAAACAGAATATTTTGTTAATTTTGATCAATGCATCCTTGCTTACAAACTTTTGAACATTTGAAATGAACAATTCACACATTTTCAAAGAAACAATAACTCATGCAATAGTCCAGCTAGAGTTTGCATTATCACTACCGGATAACATAATGCAAAGTGACCTCAGAGGGAAAGGAACTGTCATTTCAGAGCATGAGAAAGTTATTCAACTTTGATTAAAAAGACAAAGACAAACTTTCTTCTTCTTCTTTGGAATAACATGCACAGATGAATCATTCATGATAAGATCTGGAACATGTATTAAGAAAGTAAACAAGAGCAGAAGTGCTCATGTCAGTCTTCATTTGTGCCTCATATTCCCAGCCAACAAAAACATCTTCTAGAAACGTCATACCGTTCAAATTAAGTTATGAAAACGTCATTGAACTGAATGCTACGGAAGAGGATTAGGGCCAGGCAATAATAAAAAAAATAAAACCATCTCGAGATTAAAGTCATTATAATGCGAGATTAAACTCGTTAAATTTCGAGAAAAAAAAGTCGAAATACAATCTTGAGAATAAACTCATTAAATAATGAGAATAAAGTCGTTGTGTTTCGAGAAAAAACGTGTTAAATTTCGAGAAAAAAAGTCGAAATACAATCTCGAGAATAAACTCATTAAATATCGAGAATTAAGTCGTTGTGTTTCAAGAAAAAACTCGTTAAATTTCGAGAAAAAAACTCGAAATACAATCTTGAGAATAAAGTCATTAACTTTCGAGAATAAAGTCATTGTGTTTTGAGAAAAAAAGTCGAAATGAAATGTAGAGAATAACGCATTCAATCAGTGTTTATTGCATACTGATATCAACCTCATCGAGGTTTCCCAGGATACCATAACACGCATTATTGATCGTTGTTGGTTGTGTATGCCTCCATCCACAGAATGTAACGACTGTAACCATATACAGCTAATAGCAATGCTGTACGGTTTTAATTGATCATAGCTGTCCATATGCCAGAGTGCATTTGGGCCAGCGCAAGTGGCGTCTTCTCAAGCGTCTCCTTCGTCGTAATTCCACACCTTGCGCATCAACAAATAATGCGTCTTATGGTATCCTGGGAAACCACGAAACCTTGATGAATTTCATGTTGGACAAAAGCGAGTACATCGCGCAAATTGGACTGATTTTTTCTTCTAAAAACACCTAGCCGACCTAACGTTAGACCATGTTCTATTCTTTGTTACTGCAAGAAAGTCAAAAATATAGATTGACTAAGTGATCTAACTCTGCCATGTCCTCTATCATTAGGGAGTTTATTCTCACAATTACTTCGACTTTTTTTCTCGAAATTTAACGAGTTTTTTTTTCTAGAAACACAACGACTTTATTCTCGATATTTAATGAGTTTATTCTCGAGATTGTATTTCGACTTTTTTTTTTAAATTTAACGAGTTTTTTTCTCGAAACACAACGACTTTATTCTCGATATTTAATGAGTTTATTCTCAAGATTGTATTTCGACTTTTTTCTCGAAATTTAACGAGTTTTTTTTCTCGAAACACAACGACTTTATTCTCGATATTTAATGAGTTTATTCTCAAGATTGTATTTCGACTTTTTTCTCGAAAATTTAACGACTTTATTCTCGATATTTAATGAGTTTATTCTCAAGATTGTATTTTGACTTTTTTTCTCGAAATTTAACGAGTTTAATCTCGCATTATAATGACTTTAATCTCGAGATGGTTTTATTTTTTTATTATTGCCTGGCCCTAATCCTCTTCCGTAGAATGCTCTCTGAAACATCAGCTTTAAAAAATATATTTCTTGGTTATGCGAACGTTGAGGGAACATTCCATTTAATAATTCTTCAAACAAGTAGTAACATTTAAATAATGTTAGACGAACATCCAACTAAAATGTTTCAGATCAAAAATATTCCATTAAAAATAATGAGAACTAGCCTGGGAAAACCCAGACCACTTCTGGCAAATTTAGATTTGCTCTGCAAGTGGGTCTGGCAAAGAGCCCATTGAAACCCATTTCCAATCCGTCGAAATCGCGGGCACCAATCAGAAACGTTGGGGCGGGCTTTACACGGTGACGACAGAGCAGCGACGGTGACGCAGATTTTGTACATTACAGAGATGGATGCCGCTATCGCGTCTGTTTAATGCGATTTAAAATGGTCATTTACAAAAACGGCAAAAGTCGTCAGAAGCCATTGCTACATCTTCCTGAAAAACACAAACAGAGAATTGCTGAGAGTCTCGGATGTTTTCTCCGTCGCTCTGATTGGTTTTAGTTTTATCCAATTGCGCCCAGAGCCATTTGAGCGACGTTCGTTGGTGATGCCCCTGTGGAAATGAATTGTCTATGGAGCTTTGCCAGACCCTAACTCAGTTACATCTGAGAGTGGTCTGGGTTTTCCCAGGCTAAATGAGAACATTAAATTGAGCCAAAATTGAACCTAGGCTCTCTTTGTTAATCTACTCGAACTTTCGTGTAAAAGCATAATTAGAATGGAAACGCCACTTTTAAGTTTGACCGTATTTTCGTTTTAGCTCAAAATGCCTTTTGAATGGGAGTGCACGGGGCACTACAATGATAGCATCAAAAATCGCTGTTTTTAAAACACTAATGCGGCTCGACACAACATGACACTGTGCTGGAAGCGTCACCAGCGGCTCTACACTATAACTGCCTCAACCACGTTTAGTTTAGGACTGTTATAAATCTGATTTTTAGGAAGGGAACCACCAACTTACTTTTACATAGCACTAAACTAAACCAGGTATAAATTACATAAACGAGTCAGGCAGTAAAATGTGTTTTTGTCAGTTTATGTAAACCACCCAACAATACAGTAGACCTGGGTGAATGTGGAAAACAAAACAAACAATGAGTATAGTGGAAAGAAAACAAACTGTTTTGATGTCAACAGGCCCCGCAGCATGGGGTATGGATCTGGAGTCAGTGCCGCCACATTGCTTGAGACCAAAGTCACATGAAAGCCTTATCTGGTATAGGCCATGGATACACAATATAGTCTGTTGAAGATGAAGATGGTGGTCTCGTTACAATCCTTGTGCATATGGATCCAAGCGATCCACAAGGTGAAGTAATGAAACAGCTTATGAACGGAAATCCTCTTTTGATCTCCAATACAATCCAATACAATCTCCAATAAACGCCAGTACTATAGAGGTTAGTGGCTACAAAAGAGTCCTTCTACAACAACAACAAAAAGATACAAACTTGACATTAGCAGTGCATCCAATTAGCAAACAATCACGAAGAACACAGAAAAAGTATGTGCAATGGTTACAAACTAATACAGAAACCACACCCAACAAAATATGTAGAATAAATTCATCTTACTTTGATTGAGCTTAAAACCAAAGTTTCCCAATCAGGACGTAAAGCGGTTTGTGGTAACACAACAGGTAAGCCATGCTTCCTCTGCCCAACAAATCTGACTTGTTCTACTACCCACTTGGTTATATATCATCCACTAAAGCACCCTATCGCCTCTGGTGGGAGTGTAGTAGTAGTACACAGGCCTGAGCCTGTTACAACACATGAACTCCAGCATTGACTACAGTGTTTGTGTTCACAGATTTACTAAAAATAAAGGTTTTGTAGATCTCACGTTATCAGTTAGTGTTTCCGCTAGCTGGAATTTTGTCCGTCAAAAGTACTCGATCTCCAAATGTGACGTAATGAACTGACTCGAGAAAATGTCACACTCTAAAAAATGCTGGGTTGTTTCAACCCAATTTTGGGTAAAATATGGACAAACCAAGCCGTTGGGTTAAATTTTTACATTACATTTTTAACCCAACGTTTGGGTTTGTCCATATTTTATCCAAAATTGGGTTGAAACAACCCAGCATTTTTTCCATCTTTACTCTCCTCGTGTTACGTTGCGTTCGGAGATCGACTACTTTTACACGAAAGTTTGACTCGGGTAGATTAACAAGGTTAAATTTTGGCGACAGTTACCATTTAAAGACCAGAAAACTAAAGTCTTGTTTCATATACCTCGTGTAGAAAGGAGAAATGTCTTTGCACACACTTGCACATGATGAATTACTGAGTAAAAAACGTTTTAAACCAACTGTCCGGTTCATAATGTAGAGTTAGTTATTGTTTGTTTTATTAAAATGCCCTTATTATTTGCATTCCCCCACTGTAAATAAAAGTGCAATCAACTTTGATATTTAAGTCATTTCAACTTAAATTACATTAAAAAAATGAGTTGAATCTTGTGTAAACTTAAAAAAAGTTGAACACCTAGTTAAAGCTGTGTAAAAACATATGTTCTCATAACTTATTGATCATATAATTTTTTACAGTGCACTAAACCTGCACTGTAAAAAATTATCGTGATTTTACCGGTAAAAGACTGTAAAAATGCTACAGTGAAAAACTGTTAATTGGTTAACAGAAAGTTTCCTTACTATATACGGTAAATATTTGTGATCGATCTAATGGTACATTTCATGTAATTTTACTGTAAAATACCGTAAATTTACAGTTTTTGAAAGTGAAAAAGAACAAATTGTATAAATTACAGTGAAAAAAACATGAATTAACACAATTCCCTGCGTGACACTTCACATTTGATGTATTTTTGTTGAAATAACTATGTTTCTTCATAGTTTCTTAGTTTATTTCTAATCTGTTATGTACATTAGGGTTTTATTTTACATTTAATTTTTTATTGCATCTTTAAAATCTCATGTGTTACCATGATGGTAATTAATGTTTGTGTGAATGACACTGTGCAGCTTCTTTATATTAGTATTAACTGTCAAGTGGAAGAGCTGCTTATGATGAGCTTTTATTGATCATGTGACTCTCATCTCTGCTGTGATTGGTGGTTACCAGTGTATTACAAAGGTACAAAACAGAAATGAATACTTAAATAGGTCAGTAAATTAACATTATATCAGATAATGAAATACGGTTTATTACTGTCAATTTTAAGTCAAGTCTGTAAAACCTACTGTATTTTATACGGTAAATTTCTGGCAACCACAGCTGCCGATATTTTATCGTAAATTGAACAGATGTTTTTTTACAGTGTGCATTCGGGGATGTATTTTCACGAAGTGTCCACTGTTTTGCGCATTAGCTTCCCTGTTTCCCTGAACAAAACCAACAAGCATCTCACATCGATTTTAAACTCGTTTGTTCCGGATTCCTCACGGACGCACTGAGGTCCAGGATGATCCTTCAGGAACGGATTGGGACCCTTGAGATTGATGACGGTGCGTTTGGATGTGTCACATTGTTAGCGCTCCTGTCGTGTTGTGACAGCTAGTACATGTGTGGGCTGGATGCCATGCCCGTCTCAGTGAGGTGTGTGTGTGTGAGCCGGAGGATGATCTTGAGAGTCCGGCGGGCAGCTGGAAGCGGTTGTTTGCCTCATGGGTATCGTATCAGGCCTGGCACAGCGTTGTTCTGCGCCAGCTGGGATGAACGACAGAACGGGCCGTTTTCTGCTGCAACATCACGTTAGCAGAGAGAAAGTTGTAAAACATCATCGATTGGGTTGTTTAAAACCTTATAAAGCAGATTGCCGATTCATCCGTGTGCTTATATGCTTAAAGTCCCCTTGTAGTCAATCATTTTATCCCTTAAAACTCGCCAAAATAGCTTGAATGTAACTTTGCCTCATTTTAGTATACACGGTTTTATGAATATGCAAATGAGCCCCGCCTCCACTCACTCACTCAGAGATCCACTGGTGGACGATCACACGTTGATCTGATTGGTCAAGGTAGTGTGTGACGTCAGAAACACCAGCGATTTCAAAGCGTGTTTTTGAGACTGTCTTTGGTTCACTGCAGTTTTAAGCAGAAAATACTCAGCAATGCTGTCCACTTATGAACTTACATATGGTGTGTGTTAAAATCATATTAATAACACCACATACACACATAAACTACATTAAAAGCTGGATTTTCACCATACACTCTAAAAAATTTAGTTTTAACCCAATTTTGGGTCAAATATGGACAAACCCAAACGTTGGATCAAAAATGCAATTTAAAAATGTAACCTAATGGCTGGGTTTGTCCATATTTGACCCAAAATTGGGTTAAAACAACCCAGCATTTTTTAGAGTGCATCGAGACTTTAAGTTGAGACTCGAATTTTGGTCTTTTTCTCATGCAAGGCTGTAGCCTATATATTACAGGTCAAAAGTTTGGATGAATTAAGGCTTTTGTTTTATGTTTGTTCACAAATAAACTGCACTTGTATGGCAAGCCGTTTTAGCTATTATTCATTTCCAGGATATGAATTCTTGATATCAACAATTACATTTTCACTAGTTAAAATTATAGCTATTGATATCAGGAATTAGATTTATACTAGTAACAATGGCAATTTTTGATATCAGGAATTACATTTCCACTAGTAACAATGCTAATTCTTGATATCAACAATTACATTTTTACTAGTTAACATGTGAATTCTAGATATCAAGAATTTAACTTTTGATATCAAGAATTTAATTCTTGATATCTGTAATTGTATTTTCACTAGTGAAATGTCACCATAGGCTGCCATTCAAAATCAATTGTTGATATCAAGAATTGATTTCTTACTAGTTGAAATTCCAATTTCACATATCAGAAATACAATTCTTACTAGCAAAAACCTTTATTTTTGATATCAAGAATTCAGTTGACACTAGTTGAAATGTCTATTCTTGATATCAACAATTGAATTGCTACTAGAAACAATGTTAATTTTTGATATCAATAATTCCATTTTCACTAGTGACAATGTTAATTTCTGATTTCATGAATGTGATTGTTACTAGTAAGAAAGCCATTTTAGATATCTGAAATATTATTGATATCTGAAATAAATTTTCAGATATCAAAAAATGAAAAATGTTACTAGTAGCAATTCAATTGTTGATATCAAGAATAGACATTTCAACTAGTGACAACTGAATTCTTGATATCAAAAATAAAGGTTTTTACTTGTAACAATGTAATTATTGATATCAAAAATTATATTTCTACTAGTAAGAAATCAATTCTTGATATCAACAATTGATTTTGAATGGCAGCCTATGGTGACATTTCACTAGTGAAAATATAATTACAGATATCAACAACTCAATTGTTGATATGAACAATTACATTTTTGATATCAAGAATTACAATTTTGATATGAAGAATTCAATTGTTGATATCAATAATTAAATTGTTGATATCAACAATTACATTTTTGATATCAAAAAATTGAATTCTTGATATCAAAAATGTAATTGGTGATATCAAGAATTCATATCCTGGAAATGAATAAAAGCTAAAACGGCTTTCTTACAACAGGAAATGACGGAATATTTACGTACATATTTACAGCGGGTCTATTCGCACAAGATTAGTATTACCTGAGGTATTTTTTCTGGATCTTTTTACAGAAGGTTAAAGTCGCCATAATCTTTACTGAGATTGTCCGTGATGACCACTGAGATGCACATCCAGACGGGACTAAAACCACAGAGAAGCTCTGGTGACTATACTTTACTCCACATGTTAAACTAGTCCCGTCCTAATAGGGCTTTAGATGCTTGATAATCTGACTGTATGCTGGTTTTCCATTGACCTGATATGAACTTCCAAGCAGTGAAGGCACCTTGATGTCAGCACACTATTGGATACAAGTGTGGGAAAATGTGCAATTTCCGTTGGTTATGACTGGGACGAGGCCAGAAAGGTCAGAACTGCACAGACTTGTCTCGAGATATAGGAAAGAAGAAGAGAAAGAAGCACAGGGTGTGCCAGTGATGACACACATCAGATACTTCCCCCAGAACACCTGTTCACACACACACACACACACACACACACACACACACACACACACACACACGCACGCACGCACGCACGCACGCACGCACACACACACACACACACACACACACACTCATGACTCACACGTGTCCTCATAGAGGAATCTCCAGCAGAAAATCACTCATGATTGCACAAGAAGATCGTTAACAGGGAAAGTTGTGAAACATGATGATGATGTTGATTATGAGCATGGCTGGATGTTGAGAAACATGAATACATTCATCATCTATTGTCCATTATGTAAAATACTTCACTTTTCAGGGAAAATAAAAACCAAACGTCTGATTCGAACTCACGTTGACCACATAAGCACACACAACAACATCTCAAACCTAATCCTTTTACTCCAACCTAAACATTTTACTCCTACCTAATCCTTTTACTCCAACCTAATCCTTTTACTCCACCTAAACATTTTACTCCTACCTAAACCTTTTACTCCTACCTAATCCTTTTACTCCAACCTAATCCTTTTACTCCAACCTAAACATTTTACTCCTACCTAAACATTTTACTCCTACCTAAACCTTTTACTCCTACCTAATCCTTTTACTCCAACCTAATATTTTTACTCCAACCTAATCCTTTTACTCCGACCTAAACATTTTACTCCTACCTAATCCTTTTACTCCAACCTAATCCTTTTACTCCAACCTAATCCTTTTACTCCAACCTAATATTTTTACTCCAACCTAATCCTTTTACTCCAACCTAATATTTTTACTCCAACCTAAACCTTTTACTCCAACCTAAACCTTTTACTCCAACCTAATATTTTTACTCCAACCTAAACCTTTTACTCCAACCTAAACCTTTTACTCCAACCTAATATTTTTACTCCAACCTAATCCTTTTATTCCAACCTAAACATTTTACTCCTACCTAATCCTTTTACTCCAACCTAAATCTTTTACTCCAACCTAAACCTTTTACTCCAACCTAATCCTTTTAGTCCAACCTAATAATTTTACTCCAACCTAAACCTTTTACTCCAACCTAAACCTTTTACTCCAACCTAAACCTTTTACTCCAACCTAATCATTTACTCCAACCTAAACCTTTTCCTCCAACCTAATCCTTTTACTCCAACCTAATCATTTTACTCCAACCTAATCCTTTTACTCCAACCTAATCCTTTTACTCCAACCTAAAAATTTTACTCCAACCTAAACCTTTTACTCCAACCTAATCCTTTTACTCCAACCTAATCCTTTTACTCCAACCTAATCATTTTACTCCAACCTAATCCTTTTACTCCAACCTAATCATTTACTCCAACCTAATCCTTTTACTCCAACCTAATCCTTTTACTCCAACCTAAACCTTTTACTCC
>JARPMJ010003684.1:0-25000 GCA_033366665.1 Phoxinus dragarum
TGTTTCGTGTGCGGAGAGATGACTGTGTGTTTCGTGTGCGGAGAGATGACTGTGTCGTGTGCGGAGAGATGAGTGTGTGTCGTGTGCGGAGAGATGACTGTGTTTCGTGTGCGGAGAGATGACTGTGTTTCGTGTGCGGAGAGATGACTGTGTGTCGTGTGCAGAGAGATGACTGTGTTTCGTGTGCGGAGAGATGACTGTGTTTCGTGTGCGGAGAGATGACGTGTGTTTCGTGTGCGGAGAGATGAGTGTGTTTCGTGTGCGGAGAGATGCTGTGTGTCGTGTGCGGAGAGATGACTTTGATGACTGTGTTCGTGTGCGGAGAGATGACTGTGTTTCGTGTGCGGAGAGATGAGTGTTGTTTTTGTGCGGAGAGATGACTGTGTTTCGTGTGCGGAGAGAGGTGTGTTTCGTGTGCGGAGAGATGACTGTGTTTTCGTGTGCGGAGAGATGAGTGTGTTTCGTGTGCGGAGAGATGACTTTGTTTCGTGTGCGGAGAGATGACTGTGTTTCGTGTGCGGAGAGATTAGTGTGTTTCGTGTGCGGAGAGATGACTGTGTTTTGTGTGCGGAGAGATGAGTGTGGTTTCGTGTGCGGAGAGATGACTGTGTTTCGTGTGCGGAGAGATGACTGTGTTTCGTGTGCGGAGAGATGAGTGTGTGTCGTGTGCGGAGAGATGACTGTGTTTCGTGTGCGGAGAGATGAGTGTGTTTCGTGTGCGGAGAAATGACTGTGTTTCGTGTGCGGAGAGATGACTGTGTTCGTGTGCGGAGAGATGACTGTGTTTCGTGTGCGGAGAGATGACTGTGTTTCGTGTGCGGAGAGATGAGTGTGTGTCGTGTGCGGAGAGATGAGTGTGTTTCGTGTGCGGAGAGATGACTGTGTTTCGTGTGCGGAGAAATGACTGAGTTTCGTGTGCGGAGAGATGACTGTGTTTCGTGTGCGGAGAGTGACTGTGTTTCGTGTGCGGAGAGATGACTGTGTTCGTGTGCGGAGAGATGACTTTGTTTCGTGTGCGGAGAGATGAGTGTGTTTCGTGTGCGGAGAAATGACTGTGTTTCGTGTGCGGAGAGATGAATGTGTTTCGTGTGCGGAGAGATGAGTGTGTTTCGTGTGCGGAGAAATGGACTGTGTTTCGTGTGCGGAGAGATGACTGTGTTTCGTGTGCGGAGAGATGACTGTGTTTCGTGTGCGGAGAGATGACTGTGTTTCGTGTGCGGAGAGATGACTGTGTTTTGTGTGCGGAGAAATGACTGTGTTTCGTGTGCGGAGAGATGAATGTGTTTCGTGTGCGGAGAGATGAGTGTGTTTCGTGTGCGGAGAGATGACTGTGTTTCGTGTGCGGAGAGATGACTGGGTTTCGTGTGCGGAGAGATGACTGTGTTTCGTGTGCGGAGAAATGACTGTGTTTCGTGTGCGGAGAGATGAATGTGTTTCGTGTGCGGAGAGATGAGTGTGTTTCGTGTGCGGAGAGATGACTGTGTTTCGTGTGCGGAGAGATGACTTTGTTTCGTGTGCGGAGAGATGACTGTGTTTCGTGTGCGGAGAGATGAGTGTGTTTCGTGTGCGGAGAAATGACTGTGTTTCGTGTGCGGAGAGATGACTGTGTTTCGTGTGCGGAGAAATGACTGTGTTTCGTGTGCGGGAGAGATGACTGTGTTTCGTGTGCGGGGAGATGACTTTGTTTCGTGTGCGGAGAGATGACTGTGTTTCGTGTGCGGAGAAATGACTGTGTTTCGTGTGCGGAGAGATGACTGTGTTTCGTGTGCGGGAGAGATGAGTGTGTTCGTGTGCGGAGAGATGACTGTGTTTGTGTGCGGAGAGATGACTGTGTGCGTGTGCGGAGAGATGACTGTGTTTCGTGTGCGGAGAGATGACTGTGTGTCGTGTGCGGAGAGATGACTGTTTCGTGTGCGGAGAGATGACTGTGTTTCGTGTGCGGAGAGATGACTGTGTTTCGTGTGCGGAGAGATGACTGTTTCGTGTGCGGAGAGATGACTGTGTTTCGTGTGCGGAGAGATGGACTGTGTTTCGTGTGCGGAGAGATGACTGTGTTTCGTGTGCGGAGAGATGAGTGTGTGTCGTGTGTGGAGAGATGAGTGTGTTTCGTGTGCGGAGAGATGACTGTGTTTCGTGTGCGGAGAGATGAGTGTGTGTCGTGTGTGGAGAGATGAGTGTGTTTCGTGTGCGGAGAGATGACTGTGTTTCGTGTGCGGAGAGATGAGTGTGTGTCGTGTGCGGAGAGATGAGTGTGTGTCGTGTGTGGAGAGATGAGTGTGTTTCGTGTGCGGAGAGATGACTGTGTTTCGTGTGCGGAGAGATGAGTGTGTGTCGTGTGCGGAGAGATGAGGTGTGTCGTGTGCGGAGAGATGACTGTGTTTCGTGTGCGGAGAGATGAGTGTGTGTCGTGTGCGGAGAGTGAGTGTGTTTCGTGTGCGGAGAGATGACTGTGTTTCGTGTGCGGAGAGATGAGTGTGTGTCGTGTGCGGAGAGATGAGTGTGTGTCGTGTGTGGAGAGATTGAGTGTGTTTCGTGTGCGGAGAGATGAGTGTGTGTCGTGTGTGGAGAGATGAGTGTGTTTCGTGTGCGGAGAGATGACTGTGTTCGTGTGCGGAGAGATTGACTGTGTTTTGTGTGCGGAGAGATGAGTGTGATGAACTGTGTAAAAGCATCTAGTTTTACATCTCTGCTGCATTAGAACGTCTGTTTACAGACATGTTCTATCAATGCACCATTCATGCTATCTTTGCATTAGTCATGTTCCCAAAATTAGGTTCTGCAAAATAATTACATTTAATTAAAACACAATGAAATGAGTGGTTTAACACACATATTCTGTAATGTTTTGTTCTGCATGTGCTTTTTCATTAAACAAAATGATAAATATTCCCATTATGAATGTTTTTAAAGAATCAGTGTATCGAAATCACATAATAATTCTAGATTTATCAAATACACATGGACCGTATTCACAGAAGAGAGGTGACAACCGCATTCACAGAAGAAGAGTGACACCGCATTCACAGAAGAGGAGTGACACCGCATTCACAGAAGAGGAGTGACACTGTATTCACAGAAGAGCAGTGACACCCGCATTCACAGAAGAGGAGTGACACCCGCATTCACAGAAGAGGAGTGACACCGCATTCACAGAAGAGCAGTGACACCGCATTCACAGAAGAGCAGTGACACCGCATTCACAGAAGAGGTGTGACACCGCATTCACAGAAGAGCAGTGACACCACATTCACAGAAGAGCAGTGACACCACATTCACAGAAGAGCAGTGACACCGCATTCACAGAAGAGGAGTGACACCGCATTCACAGAAGAGGAGTGACACTGCATTCACAGAAGAGGAGTGACACCGCATTCACAGTAGAGGAGTGACACCGCATTCACAGAAGAGGAGTGACACCGCATTCACAGAAGAGGAGTGACACCGCATTCACAGAAGAGCAGTGACACCGCATTCACAGAAGAGCAGTGACACCGCATTCACAGAAGAGGTGTGACACCGCATTCACAGAAGAGCAGTGACACCACATTCACAGAAGAGCAGTGACACCACATTCACAGAAGAGCAGTGACACCGCATTCACAGAAGAGGAGTGACACCGCATCACAGAAGAGGAGTGACACTGCATTCACAGAAGAGGAGTGACACCGCATTCACAGTAGAGGAGTGACACCGCATTCACAGAAGAGGAGTGACACCGCATTCACAGAAGAGGAGTGACACCGCATTCACAGAAGAGGAGTGACACCGCATTCACAGAAGAGGAGTGACACCGCATTCACAGAAGAGGAGTGACACCGCATTCACAGAAGAGCAGTGACACCGCATTCACAGAAGAGCAGTGACACCACATTCACAGAAGAGCAGTGACACCGCATTCACAGAAGAGCAGTGACACCGCATTCACAGAAGAGGAGTGACACCGCATTCACAGAAGAGGAGTGACACCGCATTAACAGAAGAGGAGTGACACCGCATTCACAGAAGAGCAGTGACACCGCATTCACAGAAGAGCAGTGACACCGCATTCACAGAAGAGGAGTGACACCGCATTCACAGAAGAGGAGTGACACCGCATTCCACTGAAGAGGAGTGACACCGCATTCACTGAAGAGGAGTGACACCGCATTCACTGAAGAGCAGTGACACCGCATTCACAGAAGAGGAGTGACACCGCATTCACAGAAGAGCAGTGACACCGCATTCACAGAAGAGCAGTGACACCGCTTTCACAGAAGAGCAGTGACATCGCATTCACAGAAGAGGAGTGACACCTCATTCACAGAAGAGCAGTGACACCGCATTCACAGAAGAGCAGTGACACCGCATTCACAGAAGAGAGTGACACCGCATTCACAGAAGAGGAGTGACACCGCATTCACAGAAGAGGAGTGACACCGCATTCACTGAAGAGGAGTGACACTGTATTTGCCTCCAGTGTGTTTGTGGTTGTTTCTGGTTTCTAACATCTGCTTTATTTCCACACGTCTGTCAGCAGCGTCTCCGGAAAAGGGAAGACAGTTTCTCGGCTCCGAGTTCAAAGCCTCCACAGCAGCTGTTTGTGGGGTTTTGGTCCTTGATCATTTTAAAGAGGAGTTTGATTAAATCTGCACACATCTGCTGGGGGAAATGACACATAAAAAACGACACACAGAGGAAGGGTTATTGTGAGGTAGTGAGTGTAACAGCAGTGTAAAAGGCATTGTAGGTAATAGAGACTTGTTTTCAGCCCCCCCCCAAACCAGCTGTCAGTCTGCCAGAGACGAGGCCTCACGGCGCAGCTCCATGACAGGTGCCCGCGGGCCTCACGGTGCAGCTCCGCACTCAGGCCCTGTCTGTCAGCAGGAGCTCCAGGGTCTTAAAGCCATGGCTCGCCACAGCAGCTTTCCTCCATCAGGTGACCTAACACAAAACATCGATTAATACCCGATGATTGCCCAGCATACTTCACAGAATACCAAAGAAATGACATAGTCCATGTGATATGCTATTGAAATCATGGTGACATGCAAATACATTTTTCCCTCATGGCACTTGTGTTGATTTGTTCTGTGTTTTCAGACGAGTGTCACTGCTGTTTGGATCCAGTGACTGACATCAAGCCTTCGAGTGTCATGAATTATTGTGCATCATTTAATAAGTGATTCCTCTCTCATATCTTTACTGATAATCATGTTTTTCTTCTTCTGCTAAAGGCCTCGGGACAACATACATTCATTTCCTTTCATCAGACAAATAGAGAGAGTGATTTTCTAAAGGATGGAGAGACTGCTGGGAATCCTGTGTCCTGAAGGGCAGAAACACCCGATGGGTCTCACGGCTGTTTCATTTCTTCATTTTACATTAATTCAGTTTCTGCTGCATTTGAAGTGCAAATGTGAGTCTGAACGCAAGAGTCTCTTCAGGTCAAACTGCTGAAAATAGACGCAGATCTGCTTCATTAGATTCTCTAAAGGGAAAAGAATAACTCCATTTTATCTGATAAATTTCCCCGCAGTACGACTCTTGTGTTTCCACCTGGTCAGGACATTTACATCTAAGCATTTAGCGGACGCTTTTATCCAAAGCGACTTACAAATGAGGAGAGAAGCAATGAAACCAGCAACAGTGTAAGTGTGGGGACCGTCCCAGTTCAGCAGGACCGCTCAGCACAGTTCACAACTGACCAACAGAAACTAGATGTGTGTTTCATGCAGTAAATCTCAGAGATGTTCATTCAGTGTGTCTGAGAATCAGCACGACGTGACGCCAGGTGATGGACCAGATGAAGGTCAGTGATGTGAGAGCGAGTGTCGTGACCCTGTGAGAGATCACGGACCTCCGCTGCGGGCTCAGACCCACGGTGGGCTTCCGGGACAGGATAATGCTCATGTTAGCAGTCGCTGTGTGTGTTCTCGTGGCTGAATCTCCTGTGAAGATGTCAACCGCTGGAAACTGCTTCGATTCCTCGAGCTGAATGCTAGATGAAGCCGTCTGTGAGTTGGTCTAGAACAGAGACGCGTTCCTCTGTGAAATCTAGTCAGTCAAAATATGAAAAGTATTATCCCAGGGAATCCTGGTGCAGATTCACATTTTGTCTAACGCCGGAGTGAACATGTGATCTATAGCATGTCCTCCTTCAGTCCCTTTGCTGTGCAGAGACGTGTCTCACTGGCTGGGAACAACCGATTCGTTCTTAAAGAAACACTGCAAGCCTGTGACGTTCAGTTCCGTTAATAATCGTTCATCTGCTGTCAAACACTCGAATACTGCCGCCAGCCTTAATCTGTGACATGAAGATATCGTAAACATTAACATGATGTTCTGTAACGCTGCTTTAGAGTCTGTGACTGTTTCTGAAACACCAAATGACTCGATGTGAGATGATTTCCTCAACACACTCACATTCATTCTTCTGTTGAAGATGTGAATTATTGAGCTGTAATTTTGTTCTCATCTTCTCAGGGTTTTGATAGCAACAAAGTTGTGAACCTGCTTGGAACCGGGAATATTCCTGTAGATGTGCTGATGTTCTTCATTTGAGGACTGGTGTTCAGAATCATCAGAATCTGCAGGTGAGGCTCACTCGACCCTCAGAAATCAGGCCCGCAGACACGGAAACCTGTCCTGGATCAAACTAAATTGCTTATTGATCTAAAAATCTCCAGATATCCTGGTTTGGCCTGCAGTGTGTCTGTCCTGCGCTGCAGATCTCAGCGTGTGGATCGCCTGAGCGGAGAGATGGAGGAAAGCGAGTGTATTTACTCCAGGACTACAGGATAGTGTGCCTGTGTTCATCAGTGCAACGGTGGAGAGCTGAGCTGGTGTACTGAGGAGAAGAGCAGAGAGCAGGAGATATAAGTCATGTAAAGACTGCTGACCTTTTAACCCCACAGCCTCGAACAGAAGCTTCTCAACATTGACATCACATTTTCCTGTGATGAACGGCACATGTGATCACGTTTATCAACATCATCAGCGCTCTCTCTCTCGTCGTCTTCCTCGAGTTCAGATGAAGGTTATGGTTTGATGACATCTGTCGTTCTGAAAGTGTTAGTGTCTCTCCATCATCTCTCCTTTCTTTCTGATCGCTTCATTTCAGGAGATGAAGTGGATTGGAGGATAACTGTTCTGCTCTGTAGATGTGAGTAAATGTCCAGCCGCTTTAAACTAAAGTTCGGCTTCATTATGGAGAATGACGGCGCGGCGCAGGACGAGTTCTTCTCCGACTGCCATGTTTTCAGGATCATTAGCAAACGAGTCTCTCTTCCTCTGCCAATTAGACTCTTAAAACCGTGTGCGAGAGGAAGACGAGTACTGACATCTTCCTCAGAAATGCCACTGCGCTCATTATGAGAAGCACTTTAAATAAAAAACATTTTTCTGCTCTTTGCTTTAATTGAAAGATTTTAAGAACGAGGGAAACAATGCTGTCGCATTCACAATCATTTTATCTTTTGAAATGTCAGGAGCGGAATAAAGATTCCTCAAGAGCAATGGCTTCGTTTCACAGCCGACACTCTTAAAAATAAAGCTATTTATCGATGGTTCCGTGAAGAACCTTTTACATCCATCCATTCTTTATAGTGGAAAAATGTTCTTTAGATTATTTTTAACATTCTTCACACTAAGAATAAATTTGGTTCTTTTATAAACTGATCACTGAAAGTTACTTTGGGAACCAGGAAAGGTCCTTCCATGGCATCGCTGTGAAAACCGCTTTTTAACCTTTATTTTTAAGAGTGTACATGAGGAAAATATGTGTCATCAGTGGAATAAAGTTTAAACCTGCTTGTGTTACACAGATATTATATATAACGCTAGTCTTCAGCGGAAAGACTTTAATAGCAGCCGTTCATCAGATGCTCACAGACACTTGCTGAAATCACCAGCTGAGCTCTGATTGGCTCAACGGTTAGTTAAAATGAAACGCCTAGAAACAAAATCGTGTGTACAAGTTCATATGACATTCAACACACTCGGATGTCAAACTAAACTGAACAAGATCTCCATCCGCAAATCTCTGCTAATAGTCAAGTCAAGTCACCTTTATTTATATAGCGCTTTTTACAATACAGATTGTAGCAAAGCAGCTTCACAGTGTTAACATGAAAATAATACAACAAAGTTTGTTTCTAGAAGAAAATTGCGTCATCGTCCACCTGAAGGCAGATCAATAATAATAATAATAAACAGCGGCAAGGAACCAAAACTCCATCAGTGACAGAATGAAGAAAAAAACCCTTGGGAGAACCCAGGCTCAGTCGCTCAGTTCTCCTCTGGCCAACGAGCGAACAGTGGAAGATTATGATTCGGAAGCATTACAGGTCAGAAGTATGGAGACGAGTTCTTGAGGATTAGTGCCGATGTCTGCACTTCAGGATGCGTTGTCGTCGTGTCCAGGCGAAGGTCCTTCGTCAGATCTGGATACGGCCTGGACCTCGGAATAAACAGAGAGACTAATATTAGCGTAGACACCACCGTTCTTATGATGTAGCGAGTACATCAGGATTTAAGGGAAGTTTTCCCAGTTCCGGCTGACCTAATCTATGCAGCCTAACATTGAGTTATAGAAGTCTATAATGTGTTATGTGAACGCTAGGCTGAAGAGATGTGTTTTTAGTCTAGATTTGAACTGACAGAGTGTGTCTGCTTCCCGGACAATGTTAGGAAGACTGTTCCAGAGTTTTGGTGCTAAGTAGGAAAAGGATCTACCGCCAGCAGTCGATTTTGATATCTAGGTATTATTAACTGGCCGGAGTTTTGAGATGGCAGTAGACGTGAAGGACTATAATGCGTTAAGAGCTCGCTCAAGTACTGCGGAGATAAACCATTTAGTGCTTTGTAAGTGATCAGCAATATTTTAAATGTATACGATGTTTAATAGGCAGCCAATGCAGTGTTGACAGAACGGGGCTAATATGGTCATACTTCCTGGTTCTAGTAAGAACTCGAGCTGCTGCGTTTGAACTAGCTGTAGTTTGTGTGTTAAGCGTGCAGGGCAACCACCCAGTAGAGCATTACAATACAAAAAAATAAGCAGATCTAGCAGTTTTTAAGTCTCTCTGTAAGCAATCGTGCTCTCTTTCCATGAAATGCGAAATACCTTTAATCTTGTTTTCTTCCAGTTGTGCTCCATGATATTGCATGCGCTTCATGAGGCACACACGCGCGGTCTCTTGCTCTCTCTCCCTCTCTGCCGTGCACGCGCTGCGCGGTGTGGAGCACAGTCTCTGTCTCGCGGGCGCGCTCGCTCTAGATTCCAGAGATTTTAACTAATTTGCGGGCATCAGCCGCTATCAATATGCGGGAGACTCCCGGAACTTCCGGGAGACTTGGGATGTCTGTATTTCTATACTGAATTAATATCGGCATTATAATTATTGATATTTCATTAGGCTATTTTTTTGGTGCCCCCTCAGCTCTTGGTGCCCTACGCACAGCGTGTGATGCGCGTGGTGGGAGCGGCGGCGCTGGTCTTTAATCTAGTTTTAAACTGGGAGAGCGAGTCTGAGCCTCGGACAATATCAGGAAGGCTATTCCAGAGTTTAGGAGCTAGATGTGAAAACAACCAGCTAATAAGCATTACAGTAATCTAGTCTCGAGGTCATGAATGCATGAACTAACTTTTCTGCATCAGAAACTGATAGCATATTACGTAGCTTAGCAATGTTTCTAAGGTGGAAAAAGGCTGTTCTTGTGACATTTGAAATATGATTTTCAAAAGACAAGTTGCGGTCTAGTATAACACCCAGGTCTTTTACTGTAGAGGATAAAGTAACAGGACGTCCATCTAGATTAAGGTTGTATTGTAAGAGGTTTTGTGGGCAGTTTTTTGGACCAATCAGTAATACCTCCGTTTTATCTGAATTTAATAGAAGAAAATTACACGTCATCCAATATTTTATATCTTTAACACACTTTGTCAATTTAGATAATTTAGTGTTATCATCTGGTCTTGATGAAATATATAATTGAGTGTCATCAGCATAACAGTGGAAACTTATTCCGTGTTTTCTTATAATATTACCAAGTGGCAGCATATAAATTGAGAATAGCAGGGGGCCTAACACAGATCCTTGCGGCACTCCATAATTTACTGACGTTATCTTTGATTTTCTAGCAGATGTTCTAGAAGTTTCTCTCTGAAAGTGAGCGCCAGTTATTGTCTGACACTTCAGACCTTTATCAGTTACATAATACAATCCGGTTTATTCATTTAAATTAATTTATTTATTTATTAATGTCTCATACGACTGACAACTCTAAATCTCCATCAGTTATTAACCCAACACACAATAATACAGTAACATACAGTGGCAAACATTATACATGAGGAAAATGCATTGAACTTACAAAAATAAATGTTTATGTGCACTGACTCTTTATTCAACCACGAATACAGTAAAGAATAAATCCATCAGACATCAATACACACCATAAATAACAAACAAGATAATCAAGAACCAGGACCGTATTTACAGGAACAGATACATGTAAGTCAGAAGTTCATATGATGAGTATTATTAGTGCATATATCTCTTATTTTCATATGTCTCTAGTGCAAATATTTAAAATCTACCTCACAGCGTTTAACATTGAACTTTAACTGAATTTGTTGCACAATAAAAAAAATATACAGTATATATGATGTTTGAGCTCACAAAATACAGACAGTACATCCACATACTGTAATAAACACACACTGGAGCTTCTTCACATTCATTTGCAGTTATCTTTGAGATTAAATATTTTCAAGTTCTTTAAATGCTTAATTTCTTGCAGTAGCTACATGAAGTATATTTTACATGTATTATGTGTTTGTTTGACTAGTACTGATATTAGCAGCATTAAAGTGTTCTTTTTACAGACTACCAAGTAACATGTAAACTTATACGTATTACGTACTGTAGTTTTTAACTATTTGAAAAGCTATAATGTTAACATGCAGATTCATTATAGATAGATAGATAGATGGATGGATAGATAGATAGATAGATAGATAGATAGATAGATATATAGATGGATGGATGGATGGATGGATGGATGGATGGATGGATAGATAGATAGATAGATAGATACATAGGTTAGATAGATAGATAGATATTAGATTAGATGGATGGATGGATGGATGGATGGATGGATAGATAGATAGGTTAGATAGATAGATAGATATTAGATAGATAGATAGATATTAGATAGATAGATAGATAGATATTAGATAGATAGATAGATAGATAGATAGATATTAGATAGATAGATAGATAGATTAGATAGATGGATGGATGGATGGATGGATGGATGGATGGATGGATAGATAGATAGATAGATATTAGATTAGATGGATGGATGGATGGATGGATGGATGGATAGATAGATAGGTTAGATAGATAGTTAGATATTAGATAGATAGATATTAGATAGATAGATAGATAGATATTAGATAGATAGATAGATAGATAGATAGATATTAGATAGATAGATAGATAGATATTAGATTAGATTAGATGGATGGATGGATGGATGGATGGATGGATAGATAGATAGGTTAGATAGATAGATAGATAGATATTATAGATAGATAGATATTAGATAGATAGATAGATATTAGATAGATAGATAGATACATAGGTTAGATAGATAGATAGATATACTCTATACTCTAAGTACGTTTTTGAATGGAATAATTTTACAGTAATATTTTTACAGTACTGGTTAATAGCTGTTTTATTATAGCTTTATTAAATATATAAATTAAAATCTAATTTCCTTTTTTTTTAACTTTTTTCCATCAGCGTTTCCTTTAATCCCATTAAACTTTTGTGTCTGGTTAAAGACATTAAGTATTATTTCAGTAAAACTTTATCTAACCTGAATGTGAAAAATGGCATTTTCAACATAATGTCTGTAAAGTGAGCTCTAGTCGCACGTCTGTCCCGCGGTGAGGAATAATATTCACATCACAGTTATCAAGCGAAGTGCTGTTGTTTGAGTTTTACTACAGCTGTTATTCTCCTGTTTCTCAGTGTGAATCTGCTCTGAATGAAGCGCTGTGGAGATGAAGTTGACGCTGTTGTTCTTCACTGTCGTCTGCAGTCGCTGTGTTTCGTGCACAGCTGCATCATGTCCTTCAGCCCGGCGTCCAGCTCCCGAACGAACAGCCCTGAACATGTGTCTGTGCTCTCGCTGAAACTGGACACACAGAACAGCGTGCGGTCGGCCTGTGGGTTGTAGCACACGCCGTAACCGTCGGCAACCACTGGACCGTAGCAACAAAACATCTCCTCTGTCGTGGGAACCTGGAAGGACAAACATCATACATCACACACACACACACACACACAATATACATATTATATATATACTGTATACAGTGCATCCAAAAAGTGCACTGTGAACATCCGAAAAGTTTACAGTGCTTCACTTTTTCCACATTTTGTTATGTTACAGCCTAATTCCAAAATGGATTGAATGAATTATTTTCCTCAAAATTCTAAAAACACTACCACATAATGACAATGTGAAAGAAGTTTGTTTGAAATCTTTGCAAATTTATTAAAAAATAAAAAATGAAAAAAAATCACATGAAATCACTCAGGTTCATCCGATTTCCACTGATCATCCTTAACCCCCTGGGGTCTGAGGTGTTTTCTGGGTCCTGGAGGTGTTCTGACATGCTCTAACATTTGTGCTTATTTCTGTTACTTGTGACATTTTCATGGCTAAGGTATTATTACACTGCATTCAGCACAAACTCTGCTACAATAATATGTCAGCAGCATGTATGTACAAGTTTGTACGTTTTGAGATAATAACATTTATGCGTGGTTTGTGAAAATTACCAAAAAAAAAGTCACTGAAATAAGTCATGAAACACAAACTAATGATTTATTCGCAAGGCTTTTGAAAATTGTATCACGTAGCCTAGAATATTTGCTCCAAAACTATGTGAAAATCATCCTGAATACTCATTCAGATAAGACAATATATTGATTTAAAATTTGTATGACATGTTTTGTGTAAGAAAGCTTTATGCGAGGAGGCGTAAACTACCATGAATATTGAGTGTTTCACACCTGAGAAAAGACAAAGGCCCTCCCATAATGGCCCTATTAGGAGCTCTCAGGCACTATCATTACATTACCTTGCACAAAGAATGAGGAGATTTAAAAAAGAACGGCTTTTTGATTGTTTGAATTTATTTACAACACAACATAATCCAAAGATACACAACAAATGGCAAAAAGCACATTATTTAACACACTGAACTAAAGACAGAGACTTAACCAGTCACACACCTTTCCTTTCCTGAAACATAGTGCATACCTGTCATTTCCAAGGTGTTTGATTTTTTACTTTACCTCCTCATGCTCATGTTGAAGTCAGCAGGACGGGTAGCTACCTAAAATAAATATATAAATATAAAAAAAGATGTGAACATGCTGATATCAAGAAGAAACCAGGGCTGCATGATTGTGGGAATACATTTTAGATTTCTGGTGAAAATTCCTTTTTAAAATTTACAAAATACATACACACACACACACACACACACACACATATATATATGTATATATATATATATATATTAGGGCTGTCAAAAGATTAATCGTGATTAATCGCATCCAAAATAAAAGTTTGTGTTTACATAATATATGTGTGTATACTGTGTAGAATTATTTATATATATAAAAACACACACAATCATGTATATATTTAAGAAAAATTGGTTATATTTATATATAAAATATTTATATATAATATAAATTATATATGTATATACAGTATATAAATGCAAATATTCCTTATTATATACATGAATGTGTGTGTATTTATACATAATAATTATACACAGTATACACACATATATTATGTAAACACAAACTTTTATTTTGGATGTGATTAATCACGATTAATCTTTTGACAGCCCTAATATATATATATATATATATATATACATATATATACATTTGTTGTGCCTTGTAGGCATATACCTGCAGGGCTGAATCAAATAATAAGAACAATAGTATAGCAGGCATAGTTAAAAAGGAACACTCAGTAACACTACACTAGAGAAAAACATATTGATTATCATGTTACTTCAAATGTTTACAATCGATATGACGTTATGAAATGAAATTGGAGTAAAATCATGGTGCGTTTTGCTTTTCAAACGCACGTCGCGCGAATGACTCAAACTCAGCGCGTGCAGGAAACATTCACTGAAGCATCGTGCAACAGTTCAATGGCAATATGAAGTTTATGCAACAATAACACTAACTAATATAATTCAGAATTATTTCTTACCTTAAAATCGTTCTTGTCTTCAAATCGCGATCTTCTTCTTCAGATGTAAACCCTATAATCTCACAGCATGTCTTCCAAACTCGACGACTGCAGAGGAATGATAAAGTTTGCCGCTTTGTTGTTGAGGTAATGGGGGCGTTCGCGCGACACATGGACGATTTGCATGTCTATATGTTTTGCGCGTGTGGGTGTGGTCACATTAAAAACTAATGAGGAAGGGTTAGAGAAACTGAATATCTTGTTGGTTTTATACAAATTACTTAAACAGAGAATATTTGTTTTCGTTTTGAATCAGATAATTTAAAACTACAAACTTAAATGATTATAAATATATAGAGCTCACAAATGTGTGACAAGTATTCGCTGAGTTTTTTAAATGTTTAGAGACGTGCTCAAGAAAAAAAAAGTTCACGAGACAGAGAGGCAGAAAGCACACCCTGTTTAATTCTTTATTTTACAAAAGCACAACGTTTTGTTTTGATTGTAAGTGGACACATACAAAAGTAGACATCTCGATCTCACAGATTCTTTTTTAATTTTTATTAAGTCTGTATGACCATATATGACGGAGTATTTTAAGTTTATTCAGCTGCTATGTGAAAAAAAACGTGCAAATCACGCCGGCGTGATTGCCGACCCCAGGGGGTTAAGATGTTTCACAACTGGATTGGAGTCCACCTGTGGTAAATTCCGTTGATTGGACATGATTTGGAAAGGCACACACCTGTCTATATAAGATCCCACAGTTAGCAGTGCATGTCAGAGCACAAACCAAACTCTGCAGCTCTCCAACAAGATCAAGGGAAGATGAGGAACCGGGAGACTCATCAGGATCGAGGGAAAGATGAGGAACTGGGAGACTCGTCAGGATCGAGGGAAAGATGAGGAGCTGGGAGACTCGTCAGGATCGAGGGAAAGATGAGGGACTGGGAGACTCGTCAGGATCGAGGGAAAGATGAGGGACTGAGAGACTCGTCAGGATCGAGGGAAAGATGAGGAACTGGGAGACTCGTCAGGATCGAGGGAAAGATGAGGAACTGGGAGACTCGTCAGGATCGAGGGAGAGATGAGGAACTGGGAGACTCGTCAGGATCGAGGGAAAGATGAGGAACTGGGAGACTCGTCAGGATCGAGGGAAAGATGAGGAACTGGGAGACTCGTCAGGATCGAGGGAAAGATGAGGAACTGGGAGACTTGTCAGGATCGAGGGAAAGATGAGGAACTGGGAGACTCGTCAGGATCGAGGGAAAGATGAGGAACCGGGAGACTCATCAGGGTCGAGGGAAAGATGAGGAACCGGGAGACTCGTCAGGATCGAGGGAAAGATGAGGAACCGGGAGATTCGTCAGGATCGAGGGAAAGATGAGGAACCGGGAGACTCGTCAGGATCGAGGGAAAGATGAGGAAACGGGAGACTCGTCAGGATCGAGGGAAAGATGAGGAACTGGGAGACTTGTCAGGATCGAGGGAAAGATGAGGAACCGGGAGATTCGTCAGGATCGAGGGAAAGATGAGGAACCGGGAGACTCGTCAGGATCGAGGGAAAGATGAGGAAACGGGAGACTCGTCAGGATCGAGGGAAAGATGAGGAACTGGGAGACTTGTCAGGATCGAGGGAAAGATGAGGAACTGGGAGACTCGTCAGGATCGAGGGAAAGATGAGGAACTGGGAGACTCGTCAGGATCGAGGGAAAGATGAGGAACTGGGAGACTTGTCAGGATCGAGGGAAAGATGAGGAACCGGGAGATTCGTCAGGATCGAGGGAAAGATGAGGAACCGGGAGACTCATCAGGGTCGAGGGAAAGATGAGGAACCGGGAGACTCGTCAGGATCGAGGGAAAGATGAGGAACCGGGAGACTCGTCAGGATCGAGGGAAAGATGAGGAAACGGGAGACTCGTCAGGATCGAGGGAAAGATGAGGAACCGGGAGACTCATCAGGAACGAGGGAAAGATGAGGATCCTGGAGACTCGTCAGGATCGAGGGAAAGATGAGGAACCGGGAGACTCGTCAGGATCGAGGGAAAGATGAGGAACTGGGAGACTCGTCAGGATCGAGGGAAAGATGAGGAACTGGGAGACTCGTCAGGATCGAGGGAAAGATGAGGAACCGGGAGACTCGTCAGGATCGAGGGAAAGATGAGGAACTGGGAGACTCGTCAGGATCGAGGGAAAGATGAGGAACTGGGAGACTCGTCAGGATCGAGGGAAAGATGAGGGACTGAGAGACTCGTCAGGATCGAGGGAAAGATGAGGAACTGGGAGACTCGTCAGGATCGAGGGAAAGATGAGGAACTGGGAGACTCGTCAGGATCGAGGGAAAGATGAGGGACTGAGAGACTCGTCAGGATCGAGGGAAAGATGAGGAACTGGGAGACTCGTCAGGAACGAGGGAAAGATGAGGGACTGAGAGACTCGTCAGGATCGAGGGAAAGATGAGGGAACTGGGAGACTCGTCAGGAACGAGGTAAAGATGAGGGACTGAGAGACTCGTCAGGATCGAGGGAAAGATGAGGAACTGGGAGACTCGTCAGGATCGAGGGAAAGATGAGGGACTGAGAGACTCGTCAGGATCGAGGGAAAGATGAGGAACTGGGAGACTCGTCAGGAACGAGGGAAAGATGAGGAACTGGGAGACTCGTCAGGAACGTGGGAAAGATGAGGAACTGGGAGACTCGTCAGGAACGAGGGAAAGATTAGGAACTGGGAGACTCGTCAGGATCGAGGGAAAGATGAGGAATTGGGAGACTCGTCAGGAACGAGGGAAAGATGAGGGACTGAGAGACTCGTCAGGATCGAGGGAAAGATGAGGAACTGGGAGACTCGTCAGGATCGAGGGAAAGATGAGGGACTGAGAGACTCGTCAGGATCGAGGGAAAGATGAGGAACTGGGAGACTCATCAGGATCGAGGAAAAGATGAGGGACTGAGAGACTCGTCAGGATCGAGGGAAAGATGAGGAACCGGGAGACTCATCAGGAACGAGGGAAAGATGAGGGACTGGGAGACTCGTCAGGATCGAGGGAAAGATGAGGAATTGGGAGACTCGTCAGGATCAAAGGAAAGATTAGGAACTGGGAGACTCGTCAGGATCGAGGGAAAGATGAGGAATTGGGAGACTCGTCAGGATCGAGGAAAAGATGAGGAACCGGGAGACTCGTCAGGATTGAGGGAAAGATGAGGAACCGGGAGACTCATCAGGGTCGAGGGCAAGATGAGGAACCGGGAGATTCGTCAGATCGAGGGAAAGATGAGGAACTGGGAGATTCGTCAGGATCGAGGGAAAGATGAGGAACCGGGAGATTCGTCAGGATCGAGGGAAAGATGAGGAACCGGGAGATTCGTCAGGATCGAGGGAAAGATGAGGAACCGGGAGACTCATCAGGGTCGAGGGAAAGATGAGGAACCGGGAGACTCGTCAGGATCGAGGGAAAGATGAGGAACCGGGAGATTCGTCAGGATCGAGGGAAAGATGAGGAACCGGGAGACTCGTCAGGATCGAGGGAAAGATGAGGAAACGGGAGACTCGTCAGGGTCGAGGGAAAGATGAGGAACCGGGAGACTCGTCAGGATCGAGGGAAAGATGAGGAACCGGGAGACTCGTCAGGATCGAGGGAAAGATGAGGAACCGGGAGACTCGTCAGGATCGAGGGAAAGATGAGGAACTGGGAGACTCGTCAGGATCGAGGGAAAGATGAGGAACCGGGAGACTCGTCAGGATCGAGGGAAAGATGAGGGACTGGGAGACTCGTCAGGAGCGAGGGAAAGATGAGGAACTGGGAGACTCGTCAGGATCGAGGAAAGATGAGGAACCGGGAGACTCGTCAGGATCGAGGGAAAGATGAGGAACCGGGAGACTCTTCAGGATCGAGGGAAAGATGAGGGACTGGGAGACTCGTCAGGATCGAGGGAAAGATGAGGAACCGGGAGACTCGTCAGGATCGAGGGAAAGATGAGGAACCGGGAGACTCGTCAGGATCGAGGGAAAGATGAGGAACCGGGAGACTCGTCAGGATCGAGGGAAAGATGAGGAACCGGGAGACTCATCAGGAACGAGGGAAAGATGAGGATCCTGGAGACTCGTCAGGATCGAGGGAAAGATGAGGAACCTGGAGACTCGTCAGGATCGAGGGAAAGATGAGGAACCTGGAGACTTGTCAGGATCGAGGAAAAGATGAGGAACTGGGAGAGTCGTCAGGGTCGAGGGAAAGATGAGGGACTGGGAGACTCGTCAGGATTGAGGGAAAGATGAGGAACTGGGAGACTCGTCAGGATCGAGGGAAAGATGAGGAACTGGGAGAGTCGTCAGGATCGAGGGAAAGATGAGGAACTGGGAGACTCGTCAGGATCGAGGGGAAGATGAGGAACTGGGAGAGTCGTCAGGATCGAGGGAAAGATGAGGAACTGGGAGACTCGTCAGGATCGAGGGAAAGATGAGGAACTGGGAGACTCGTCAGGATCGAGGGAAAGATGAGGAACTGGGAGACCCGTCAGGATCGAGGGAAAGATGAATGTACAGAGACACTCTTGATGAAAACCTGCTCCAGAGCTCTGGACCTCAGACTGGGGCGCCGGTTCATCTTCCAACAGGACAACGACCCTCAGCACACAGCCGAGATAACAGAGGAGTGGCTCTGGGACAACTCTGGGAATGTCCTTGAGTGGCCCAGCCAGAGCCCAGACTCGAACCCGATTGAACATCTCTAGAGAGATCTGAAAATGGCTGTGCACCGACACTCCCCATCCAACCTGATGGAGCTTGAGAGGTTCTGCAAAGAAGAATGGCAGAAACTGCCCAAAAGTAGGTGTGCCAAACTTGCAGCATCATACTCAAAAACACTTGAGGCTGTAATTGTGTAATTGTGCTGTAAAAAGGTGTTTTCAACAAAGTATTGAGCAAAGGCTGTGAATATTTAAGTACATGTGATATTTATTTATTTTTTAATATGTTTTGTTCATACGGGACTGTTAGAGGACAAAGACTGTTTCAATTACGGGTGACAATAAAGTTGTATTGTGTTGTGTTGATATAGTGTGCTGCTCTTACCTGACTGGTTGACAGGATGAAATGGTTACTGATGTGGTACGTTTCATCAGCGAAAATGTCTGGCATCTCCATTTTCATCTCTTTGGCCGTTTCTCGTAGTCCTAGTAAGTGATTGTCCGTCCCCATCCCTGCGACGGCCTGCGGGCGAGCGAACGCCACTTACGGCATCACAATACAATTTACTTTTATATTTACATCAAATTATCTGAGTTACTTTAGCAAATAAGTAACTCAAGTAGTAACTCACCAGAGCTGTGATTTTTGTCTGAGCTTCTACAGCCGCTCGCAGTTTCTCCATCTTCTCTGTGTCCTGGAATGAAGTGTGAGTTTAATTTCAAATATTGTTCTGTTTATGGCAGAAAGTAAAGGAGAGACGATCATGTAATGGAAGGAAATGTGTGTAACCTGAGTGGATGTTCTGCCGTTTGTCATTGCCTTGGCGAACGCCAGCGCCTCGGGAGTCGCAGAGCGGATGTTGTCCACGCGTCCCTGACGGAAGCGGCGGAGAGAAGCGCTCTCGTAGGTGGAGACGGGCCTTCTGTGAGATCTACACACACACACACACACACACACACACACACAGTGAGACAAGGTCTTCTTGTGAGATCTACACACACACACACACACACACACACAGTGAGACAAGGTCTTCTGTGAGATCTACACACACACACACACACACACAGTGAGACGAGGTCTTCTGTGAGATCTGCTCACACACACACACACACACACACACAGTGAGACAAGGTCTTCTGTGAGATCTACACACACACGCACACACACGCACACACACACACACACACAGTGAGACAAGGTCTTCTGTGAGATCTACACACACACACACACAGTGAGACAAGGTCTTCTGTGAGATCTACACACACACGCACACACACGCACACACGCACACACACACACACACACACAAACACACACACACAGTGAGACAAGGTCTTCTGTGAGATCTACACACACACGCACACGCACGCACACACACACACACACACACACACACACACACACACACACACACACACAGTGAGACGAGGTCTTCTGTGAGATCTGCTCACACACACACACACACCTGTAGAAGGCCAGCTGTAGAGCCAGCTGTGTGTACGCGTCGGGACTCATCTTCTGCTGCTTGATCCACTCCTTCCCGTGAGCCGTGAATGTGAAAACCTTCATGTCCAGATTCCTCGCGAGTCTAGAGGATGAAGAACCAGCGTCCATCAAACCAGCGCTGATGATTGATTATATAAACTGCTTGAGTCTGTGATAGTCTCCTTCCACAGGTGTGTGTGTTTCCTCACGTCTGCAGGTGATCAGCGGCGGAGGCCAGCGCACTCTGGATCCCGGCGGAGCATTTCCACACGAGTCTGCGCGGATGAGGAAGTTCAGCCGCGCTCCGAGCCGAGGCCGGCGTGCAGGAGCGGCTCCGTCTGCAGGGAAGAGCGTTCATAACCTTTCATTATTGGGTTATTCAGGTGTTGTTGCATCACCTGTCTGAAGCATGTTTGAAACATAATTAGAAATAAATAGAAGAAAGTCAAAAGAGAATCTTCTCAAACTTCTCCTCTTCCTCCTTGAGGTACAGATCTTGAGTTCGTAAGGATCTGGTGTTGGTGACGTACATGTGTCTCAGGACGTGTTCAGCGCACTGCACCAGAACGATGCCCTCGAGCGGCGAGTGCTCACACACGACCCCACACACTCCATCGGCACCAACCACAAACTGAAACACAACACACACACTTTTGGAGAGGAAGTGTGTCAACAAACAAACACAACTGCAAAACAAGCCGAAGTTGTGGCTGCTCCCGCACACGGACTCTGTGCATCAGACCGGCAGCGCAGCGTGTGTGAGGCAGCTCTAGAGTCCGCGTGTGATGGCTTGTACCTGCAGGGGTTTGTCGTACCAGCGGTTCGCCCCGTTCTTCTCCGGTCCTCCGCCGTGCAGCATCAGTGAAGCTCTGTTGGCGTCGCTGGGCTCGAGTCCCGCGGGATCATCCAGGCACACGACACACACGCAGCGCTCCATCAGCTCCACTGACTCTCGGTTCACTGCGTCTGGGAGTCAGATTTGACACAAGTTGAAATGCATGTCTGTCATGCACAGGATCATGGGAAACTGGATTACACCTTCTGGACAGCTGTGAAATCTGGCAAAAGCAATGAAAGTAACCTGAGCGTTCACTGTGTCTAGCTATTACCAGCGTGTCCATAGCCGCGCTTCCCCTGTGGGGCCAGTGCGAGCCGGCTTTAACCGGGCGGGCGGGGCTAACAGCCTCGGGTCAGGAGCACCGGCCCAAAACCTGTCGGCCTCAAGCTCCACAGCGCTTCATAAAACACACCGTAACACTCTCTGGAACAACGGCACACACACCCATCATTTCTCCAACAAATGGACATTTATCTGAAAACTAATCAGAAAGATATCACTGGAAACTAGCGAGATCGCAAACGAACTTGATGAAAGCGACTGTTTGCTGCCATTTTTGTTGTTTACGTGAAGATTTAAAACCAAAGCGTCGATGTTTTACCACAGGTATTACTGACCATAATGAATTAACATGTCAAGATTGGACATTAGTCACACAGAAATAAAGTGGTTTACCGTTACTTCACAGAAGAAAGAGGACACACTGACCTACTTATTCAGTCGCGTCTGTTTCTTTATTTGTAGTCACAGCTTCAGGACATATGTTTACATCACATTTAGAAAGAATGATAATTTCTACAAATATGCCTCCAAAAATACGACCTGAGGAGCTTTAGCATCTCTCTCCAAAATAATACGGTTATATTTTCAGTCAGAGAAACAGAGGAAGCTCTCGAAACACCGGAGTTGCTTTATTTTATGACAAATGCGGAGCTAAAAATGATATCAGACAGTCTGGTATAAAGAGAATAAATGGTATAAATCTTCAAGCGGCCATATTTACCATGTTTACTATGGTAATGGTTAGCATGCATAGTCTTTTGCGTTGCGTATAAATATTTCTGCCTTATACAGTGATCAGAATCCACAAACAGAAGGTATTCAAACATGAACGTGAGTTTTGAGCTAAAATGATGTTAAAAGTCTGTAATGCTGATGTTGGCTGGTGTATGGAACCATCCGGCGCTGGCGTCTCCAGACTCGGGTAACCACTCCTCAAGCCCGATCAAGGGATTCAGCGACCCAGAAAACCCTGGCCCAGTGGAAACGCGCACACACACTAGCATCTCGCTTGTGGCCCGACAGTGGAAACGCACACACACACTAGCATCTCGCTTGTGGCCCGACAGTGGAAACGCACACACACACTAGCATCTCGCTTGTGGCCCGACAGTGGAAACGCACACACACACTAGCATCTCGCTTGTGGCCCGACAGTGGAAACGCACACACACACTAGCATCTCGCTTGTGGCCCTACAGTGGAAACGCACACACACACTAGCATCTCGCTTGTGGCCCGACAGTGGAAACGCGCACACACACTAGCATCTCGCTTGTGGCCCTACAGTGGAAACGCACACACACTAGCATCTCGACAGTGGAAACGCGCACACACACTAGCATCTCGCTTGTGGCCCGACAGTGGAAACGCACACACACACACTAGCATCTCGACAGTGGAAACGCGCACACACACTAGCATCTCGCTTGTGGCCCTACAGTGGAAACGCACACACACTAGCATCTCGGCAGTGGAAACGCACACACACACTAGCATCTCGCTTGTGGCCCGACAGTGAAAACGCGCACACACACACTAGCATCTCGCTTGTGGCCCTACAGTGGAAACGCGCACACACACTAGCATCTCGCTTGTGGCCCGACAGTGGAAACGCACACACACACTAGCATCTCGCTTGTGGCCCGACAGTGGAACGCGCACACACACTAGCATCTCGCTTGTGGCCCGACAGTGGAAACGCACACACACACTAGCATCTCGCTTGTGGCCCGACAGTGGAAACGCGCACACACACTAGCATCTCGCTTGTGGCCCGACAGTGGAAACGCGCACACACACTAGCATCTCGACAGTGGAAACGCACACACACACTAGCATCTCGACAGTGGAAACGCGCACACACACTAGCATCTCGCTTGTGGCCCGACAGTGGAAACGCGCACACACACTAGCATCTCGACAGTGGAAACGCGCACACACACTAGCATCTCGCTTGTGGCCCGACAGTGGAAACGCGCACACACACTAGCATCTCGCTTGTGGCCCGACAGTGGAAACGCACACACACACTAGCATCTCGCTTGTGGCCCGACAGTGGAAACGCGCACACACACTAGCATCTCGCTTGTGGCCCGACAGTGGAAACGCGCACACACACTAGCATCTCGCTTGTGGCCCGACAGTGGAAACGCGCACACACACTAGCATCTCGCTTGTGGCCCGACAGTGGAAACGCGCACACACACTAGCATCTCGCTTGTGGCCCGACAGTGGAAACGCACACACACACTAGCATCTCGCTTGTGGCCCGACAGTGGAAACGCGCACACACACTAGCATCTCGCTTGTGGCCCGACAGTGGAAATGCGCACACACACTAGCATCTCGCTTGTGGCCCGACAGTGGAAACGCGCACACACACTAGCATCTCGCTTGTGGCCCGACAGTGGAAACGCGCACACACACTAGCATCTCGCTTGTGGCCCGACAGTGGAAACGCGCACACACACTAGCATCTCGCTTGTGGCCCGACAGTGGAAACGCACACACACACTAGCATCTCGCTTGTGGCCCGACAGTGGAAACGCGCACACACACTAGCATCTCGCTTGTGGCCCGACAGTGGAAACGCGCACACACACTAGCATCTCGCTTGTGGCCCGACAGTGGAAACGCGCACACACACTAGCATCTCGCTTGTGGCCCGACAGTGGAAACGCGCACACACACTAGCATCTCGCTTGTGGCCCGACAGTGGAAACGCACACACACACTAGCATCTCGCTTGTGGCCCGACAGTGGAAACGCGCACACACACTAGCATCTCGCTTGTGGCCCGACAGTGGAAACGCGCACACACACTAGCATCTCGCTTGTGGCCCGACAGTGGAAACGCGCACACACACTAGCATCTCGCTTGTGGCCCGACAGTGGAAACGCACACACACACTAGCATCTCGCTTGTGGCCCGACAGTGGAAACGCACACACACACTAGCATCTCGCTTGTGGCCCGACAGTGGAAACGCACACACACACTAGCATCTCGCTTGTGGCCCGACAGTGGAAACGCGCACACACACTAGCATCTCGCTTGTGGCCCGACAGTGGAAACGCGCACACACACTAGCATCTCGACAGTGGAAACGCACACACACACTAGCATCTCGCTTGTGGCCCGACAGTGGAAACGCGCACACACACTAGCATCTTGCTTGTGGCCCGACAGTGGAAACGCGCACACACACTAGCATCTCGACAGTGGAAAACGCACACACACACTAGCATCTCGCTTGTGGCCCGACAGTGGAAACGCGCACACACACTAGCATCTCGCTTGTGGCCCGACAGTGGAAACGCGCACACACACTAGCATCTCGCTTGTGGCCCGACAGTGGAAACGCGCACACACACTAGCATCTCGCTTGTGGCCCGACAGTGGAAACGCGCACACACACTAGCATCT
>JARPMJ010003684.1:35000-85000 GCA_033366665.1 Phoxinus dragarum
GGCGCGTGCCGTGAAAACTAATTTTCTTGTATAAATTACAGGATAAACACAACGCGTGCACATTCCATGAGACCAGGATTAAGTTGAGTTAAGAGTTTAGTGAGTGTGTGAGTGTTGTTAAGTGAACTCGGGTCCGGATGATTCCTCCGAGCAGGACTTGGAGCGCGCGAAGAGCCCGTTCTCGTCCACGGGAAGCGCGTTGGTCGCCGTGACGCACAGGCCCTTCCGCGCGCGTCGTCGCTCCTCCAGTCGGATGGTGTGGTACAGGCCCGCGGGCGGGTCCTCCAGCAGCGCGTTGCTCTCGGAGCGCGACGGCCTCATCTGGCACACGGAGCGCAGCATCAGCAACGCGGGCGCGTACAGCACGTTCACCAGACCCATGCCCAGGTTCAGCTGCACGAACCCCAGGTGGTGCACGATCTGCCCCGCGACCACAGGCCCCAACGCGTACGCGACGCAGTAGGAGATGTCCGCGATGGCGTACACGCTCCCGTACACGGACACGTGACGCACGTCCACCAGGAACGCGAGCGTTGGCAGGAGCGCCGTGTCCACCAGCGCGATGCCGAAGCAGATTCCGCACAGTGGGACCATCAGCTGGCCGAAGCTCCTGCATGCGGGAACAGTGCACGAACTGGCCCCTATAATCACCATCCCGAGGGCCCCGTAGAACCACTGCAGGTCTGGGAACTTCGCGGCTAATCGGACCGTGACATAAACGCCCAGCACGTGCGGCAGGAACGCGGGCAGCCAGACGAGCCCCATCTCCCACTCACTGGCGTTCATCGTGCTCTCCATCCAGCGGGAGATGGTGGGCTCCAGGAACGCCAGCGGGATGTTGCACACGGTCAGCGCGCCCGCCACCACGGCGATGTACGGGTCAATCATGAGCCGGTGAATGGGCGTCCCGACCGGCATGTTCTCGCGCGTCCTGTTAGAGAAAGGTTTGATCACAGTCAAGACCAGAACGCTGTCTGCCAAGCACACGCAGGCCAGAACTATGAACGGGACCCGTTTACCTGCGAACTCATACAGGATTCCGCCGAACGGAGGCGCCACGAGGCTCCCGAACGAGATGAAGGCGAGCGCGATGCCGAGCGCCCGACTCCTCTCCGCCTCCTCCGTGTATTTATCCGCGATCATCGCGATCCCTGACGTGTCCGCGAACGCCGAGCCGAAGCCCTGCAGGCTGCGCGCGCAGAACAGCGTCCAGTAGTTCTCAGCGAACGCAAATATACACGTGGAGACGAACATGACCAGGAGTCCGATCAGCAGCGGGATGTCGTACCCGACGCGGTCGATGAAGGTGCCGGTGAACGGGTTCACCAGGAGCTGCAGGATGGCCTTGGACGCGAACAGCACCCCGATCTGGATGTCCAGGTTCTCCCGGGTCGCTCTGCTCAGGGAAGAGTTGGCATGAGTGCGCAAAGCTTGCGCGTTCTCTAAATCTGTGAGATAATCGGGAATGATGGGAACGATCACCATGTAAAGCATGTTGTCCAGCAGAAGCGCGACGCAAACTATCACCAGAATGACGCGTCTCTGCCGCTCCGGGTCCCGCAACGCGCTGCCCAGCTGTTTACTTCTTTCGCCCATCTCAGACAACTTTAGTGCGGCTGATTTAGCCAGCCCAGCAGAACCAGCAGAACCAGCGGACTCCATGCTGTGTCCCTCAGGAGAAATGTCCTTCACAATGTCTTTTCATTCACTTTATGTGCAGCGACGCTTCTGGTTTTTACGCACGAACTTTCCTGGTGTCCTGCGCGCGCGCTCGGGCTGCTTCCTCTGGTCTGTCGGCTGGTGACGTGCTAGTCTTTTCTCTTCACAATCCTGAGCTTTGTATCTTGCATTTCCATTTCTACTGAGCCTTTTTTCATTTACATTCCTGTTACGCGCGTATTGAGCTTGCGCTCTCTCGTGTGCGCGCAATGTCTGTCACCTGTGGTCATTCACATCAGTTTTTCTTTCCATCAGAAATTGTAGACTTGCTATGAGCACAAATTAAGAAGTGTGCCAATATCAGTTTCCTCTTATTTCTTCTGTCTGTGTGTCGCGCGCGCGCGTGCCCGCTGGTCATCAGCTGCGGCCGTTCTAAAACTGACCAGTCACTGACCAATCAGAGTCATCCTCACATGACAAAGAAAACAGTTCTCGGACGAGCTCTAACTCGTGGGATGATCAGCTCTCAGTCTGTTCTCGATAATAATAATAATCCGATGTTTTATTGCTAGAAAAGAAACAGCACTGCATTGAATTCATTAACATAAAATAAAAATAAAAAATAATACAGAGAAATAATAATGACACCTCAACCAGTCAGAAAATAGGATCATAACTGTCTGACACTGCCTATGAGAAGTGAACTGAGCTATGACATCTCTGACTATGACATCATTTAAAACTTTTTTTTTTTTGGCAGAACTGCTTAAATTAACTTATTCAATAATTGATGATCTTTACAGCGGGAACTGAACCAACACTGAAATGAACAACAGAGCAAATGCATTATTTTCCTGTCATCTCTGTAAAGCTGGATCTATACTGTATAGAGCGCTGTAGAAACACAGCTGACTAGACTTGTGTGTGTGGTTACCCGCTATTACCAGGACCCGAGCACCACGTGTGCCAGACTGCCATAGGCTACATTCATTTCAAATTAAACGTCACACTGTGATTGGTTATGTCGCTGTCAGTCGCCTGCTCCATATCCTATCCACCAATCACAGCGTTTCTTGGATGAAAACGCCTCTTTAGTGACCGCGCTCCATCCCCCACGACACAGTTTTCGGTGTATGTGCTTTCGGTCATCAGATTCAGAGTGAGACTGTCTCGACATCCAGCACAAGTGCCCTGTCAGAAGCTCATAACAGCGAGGCTGGAGCTACAGTGACACCAGCAGTGAGTTCCCAGTCGCGAGGCTAGCAGCCGGTCAGTCATAACTTGCCATTTTCAAAACTCATTTCCCTGGAAGATGCCGAGTTAGCCTTCTTTACATTAATAGCATCCAAATGTTACATTGCAAATATGGAAACGTTGGACCGAATGAGAGATGCGCGAACCAAACGTCGGTAGTTTCAGTTTAGATTCAAATAAATGAGTTTATGCTTGGCGTTTAGAATAGGCTAAACACAAAAATAGGCGAAATGTTGTTTGTAATAATGGCAACAATAGGCTATTTTAGTCTATGTATATTTTTATTATACGTGGCTACTTATTTTTCATTCTTGTTGTTTTCTGAATACCATTCATTTAAGGATTTGACATGGGTTACAGTAAGGGGAATTAAAATATGCATAGCCTATGTTATTAATAGTGTTTATAATATTCATTGTGTATGTTATTTACCGGTGTTTTACACTTGATAAAATGCGGTTTTTACAACAATGTGACGCGCGCGTGTTTTACTACATGACCCGGTGCGCATCATTTGTTTGGATATAAATGATAGGCTAATACATGTTAATAAAACACAAGGCCTACATCATAAAACTGTTCATAATGTATGTTCATAAAACATAAAAGAGTATAGCCTATATTTTAATATAGGCTACCGTTATCTGTTCTGTCTTCGGTAGATAGTCAGTCTGAATGACAGTTTGAACGTTAGGCCTCTTATGCTATAATATAGGCCTATATTATTCTTTTCTTTTTGGGTTAGGGTTAAAAATATTTAATTTAATTATATTTAATTATAATTACTAATATTCAAGCTGTTAAATTCATTTTTCTACCTCAGAACGAAAAATCAAGCTGAATTCTTGTTTTTCATTTTTTTTTATGAAAAAACGAAAAAGGAACTGTTTTCTCATTTTTCTACTTGCAATATAAAATAAAAAAACGAATGATACACGGATTCGTGTCAGTTAAACTTTTCATCTCCAAGTCTGTATTTGTGAGAAGTGGCGCTGTCCTGAGTTAAAAGATTTATTATCAAGTAAATAGGTGTGTGTGTTCGTGTCGGCCGCTGTCTGTCTGAAATGCAAACATTTTTTGACTATTTTTTTAATTAATTTTTTTAAAGGGCGTGAGCACCCACGGAGGAAAATATAAATCGGCGCCTATGATTAGGACGAATAAATGTTGAACTATTATAATACTTCAATTCACGGACATGAGACAATACCATTTTTTTTGTATTTGGAGAATTAATAAAGCATGCACAGTTATTCTGATCATCAGCACTGATGAACTGCGCGCGACACTGACATCTAGCGGTCTGATCTCTCCGGTTCCTGCTCGAGATCTTAGCTCAGGGATGCTCAACTTCAGTCCTGGAGGGCCACTGTCCTGCAGAGTTTAGCTCCAACCCTAATTAAACACACCTGAACAAGCTAATCAATGGTTTCAGGATTACTAGAAAAGAGCTTTTGTAAGGGTTGAAGCTAAACTCTGTAGGACAGTGGCCCTCCAGGACCGAAGTTGAGCATCCCTGTCTTAGCTTGTTTGAGATGTATGAGGCGCCACGTAGGATTTAAATCAAACTTCGCTTATCAATACATAACAGACGTGCATATACACCTATAAATTACTCGCATATACAACATGTATACTATTGGATGTTTAAAATACATATGAAATACACGTGCACACTAATGAAATCCATACCAATACATATTATGTTAGTAATGAATGCATATACACTTGTGAATATCTTGCATATACATATAAACTTGACGCGCGCATACACTTCCATGCATATACACCTATAAACACTCGCACATATACACTCGCTGCACGCAGACACACATATAAACATGTGTATATGCATGGAAGTGTGTATGTATGTGCGAGTGTTTATAGGTGTATATGCACGTGTGTTATGTATTGATAAGCGAAGTTTGATTTAAATCCTACCCACCCAGCACCAGACGTCATTTGGACGTCTATTTTTGGGCTAAATCAAGTCGGCCCGTCATGGCCTTCATTTAGCCCAAAAATAGACGTTGAAATTTGGGCTTTGTTTGGTCTGTCTGATTTGGTCCAAATTTAGCCCAAAAAATACTTCGAAAATTTGGCTTTGTTTATTTAGCCCAAGACGCGCGTCTGTCGAACTACATATATCCCTAATATAGCATAAACATAATTAAAGTCTATTGTAGCAAGTGAAGAAATAGATTGTAATTTTTTTTCAAAGATAGGTGTCACGGCACATCCCAAAAATACATTATTTAGCAATATATACATTCGCAAACCGTAACATAGACTTGCATGATTTGGCATGGCAGAAATCCAGCAAAAAGTCCTCCCTAGTGGTTTATATCTCGTTGAAAACACTTGTGCTGTATATTAGTTCATGTATCTCTGAACATTTGTTAACAATCACTATATTTAATATGCCTATAATGAATCCATAAACACATTAAACATCACAGTAGTTTATAACACCAGACCCCAATAAACAACAGCACTTAAATAGCCTATTAATAACTGCATATTAATATGTTAAATATATTGTAGTATATTTTGTATATTTGAAATACATTTAAAAAATACTTAGAACTCAAAGCTTATAATTTAAATTGTTCCTCATGTTACATCTATAAATTTGTGTATGAGAAAATGTTCATGCCTTATATCATGTAGTTTTTGCAATTTTATTTCTATACCACGTTTACCATTTCTAAAGCTATATTATATTATAATATAGCCTGGCTATTATATAAATTACTTCAAACATTGTTTTACATTTTCAATGCTTTCATATGCTCATTCCATTATTATTATTTTTTTATGTATCCTTTATTTAACCAGGTGAAACTCATTGAGATTAAAATCTCTTTTACAAGAGAGACCTGGCCAAGATGCAGCATAAAACACATAAAGAACAATTTCCAGCATATAAAAAACACATCAAATACACAACATATATATCACAAGACCCTGTACTGAATAGGGTTAATACAACTTTATGAACAGTTACACTGACCAATTTGCACCTGCTCCACATTCTTCAGAGTTAAAACAAACTGTCTATATGAAATAACGGTAGTCATTTTCAACGATTTCTGAAGAAAGTTTCAGGCAGAAGGTGCTGCAAACATAAAGGCTTTTTTGCCTAATTCTGTTTTGACACAGGGGACCAACAAGTGTAGTACATCATTTGAACGTAATCCATAATGGCCGTGATTTCTTGTTAAATAGACACTCAAATAAGTAGGAGCTAGTCCAAGAAGTGCTTTGTAAATGAAACATAGCCAGTGAGTATATATATAGGGGAATAATATGGGCCCTAATACTGAACCTTGAGGAACCCCCTTGGAAATAGGCAAAAATGAAGACACAGAACCAGCCATCCGAACACTTTGGGTTCTACCTGACAAATAATTTGCAAACCAATCTACCGAATGCTTAGACAAGCCAATGCTCACTAGACTATTCTCAAGAATGCAGTGATCAACCGTATCAAAAGCCTTCGAAAGATCTATAAACAACGCAGCACATATTTTCCTATTATCCAATGCCCCAGCAATATCATTTATCACCTTCAATGCTGCAGATATGGTGCTATGTTGTTTCCTAATCCCTGATTGAAAAGGTGATAAGATATCATTTATATCTAAAAATTCCTTTAGCTGCTCACCAACCAAACGCTCAAGGAGTTTGGCTAAAATACACAGCTTAGAAATAGGCCTATAGTTGTTTAAAATAGATGGATCGCCTCCTTTTAGTTATGGTGTAACATGGGCTGACTTCCATACTTTAGGGATCTCGTTTTCGACAATTGTTAAGTTAAAAATAAATGATAAAGGCTCCGCAATGAAGTCAGCTGCTAACTTTAGAAAGAAGGGCTCTAATTTGTCAGGACCAGCAGACTTTTTGGTGTCTAATTCCTGAAGGGCTTTATGGACTTTGATATTTGATAAAGGAGAAATATAAAATAGTTTTTCTGAAGGTAAACATGGGTCAGGTGGGTTCTCCTGTACACAGGAACCAGAAAAAGAAGGACATACGGATTCAAATAGGGATCCTGAAGAAATAAAGTGCTCATTAAAGCAAGCTAACATTGTTTGTTTATCAGTCACCTTAGGCTTTGTGCTTTCTGTTTGAGGTCTCTGTGAAAGTTTTAAAGCAGACTTTTGCCGATTTCAGACCGGTCGCGTCCGTAACCGAGAACTGTCACGTGCGTAACATTGTTTTTTCTCCATAAATGCAAACACAAAAAATAAAATAAAATGAATATTTAATGTTCTGTGGAGAGCATAGTAGCTTGGAGAGCTTACATTAGTAAACTACAGGACATCGTCTTTCAAAACATGACCTGCGCAAAAGAGAAAAAAAATTAATGCGTCATTGTAGCTACCCAGCACTTCTGAAAATGCTCTTCCGAATGCGTCTCTGTCCCCAGCACATTTCAAACCAAACTGTAAGATAGATGTAAGATGTAAATAGATGTATAGATGTACCATAGATGTAAATGCCGTTTACGTTCGGGTCCAGTCGGGTTCGAAAGGAAATGCCGTCAGGTCTGGTCGGACTCGGGTCAAATTTTATCGGGTCTGTTTCGGGTTGGGTTTTTCTTTTAAAAAAAAATGTATGCATGTCGGGTTCGGGTAAGTAGTGATTCGGGTCGATTCGGGTCGGGTACAGTTTTTAGGACCCGAGAAGACCTCTACTTGGCGCGCACGGCGTTGACAAGGGGTTCCCGTTGCGTAATGCAATTACACAGTACTCTCGTAAGAGAACGTACTCGGTTACCTAACGTAACCTCGGATCTCTCTAGATGAGGGAACGAGTACTGCGTAACCTGCCGTGATCGCGCCCAAGCTCACTTCGCTTCAGGCGATGAAAAACCAGCTAAGCAGCCCCTGAGCCCTTCCTTTTATACGCTAAGCCACCCCCATTCTGGCGGGCTATGACGCGTGAGGGCACGAAGCGTGCTCATTGGGCGTGACGTCACACCCAGCTCAGTGGTAGGCTGCTGCAGTTGCCGTGAGGCAGCCAATGGGCACGCTAGACAGGCCGCTCTAGGTCTGCCTGCTGCTGCACTGCGTTGACAATATATACCAAATTTAGGATACATTTTTGGCTTCATATCTCGAGCAGGGGGGCAGTGTTCCGAAAGACATTGAAGCCGACCTGGGCGCCGCCATTGGCTAGCGGACCCCCACCTGCTGTTAGCATTCCATTGACTCCCATTCATTTTGGCGTCACTTTGACAGCGAATAACTTTACATCTGAGGCGTTTAAAGACACCGTTTGTCCATTGTTTATTTCTAAAGAAACACGAAAATGTATAAAAGGCTCCATTACCTTGTACCTTACGTTATGGCCCTGTAGAAGCAGTTTTAGTAAAAATAGGCTAACGATTGCGTCATACCCGCGCGACTCTGTCGCACAAGTCGAAAAATTACCGTATGGACAGGCAGAGGAGCTCGCAAGCAATCGGGAGGACGTGGAGGCATAAAGTCAAGGGAGAAGCCCACAGAGAGTGATAAAGTTGCTCCCGCTGCTAGCTCATGGACAGCTAATACCCACGCTCTCCGTCTCTGAGAGATTCGGAAGGGAATGATTCAGATTTCTCTCGGCACAGCTACTAGAAGACCTACAGGTTGCTCACGTCACATCTACGTCGTCAAGCTCAGTTTGAGTCTGCGCAGTTCGCCTTGCGATCAGGAAGTGAGTGCTTCTAATTGACTTCACTTCTCTCCGGTGAAACCTATGGGGTCGCTGTGTCCAGTTTATATACTGTCTATGATCTCGAGCAAAGATGACTTTACCCGTTGCGTAATGCAATTACGCAGTACTCGTTCCCTCATCTAGAGAGAACCGAGGTTACGTTAGGTAACCGAGTACGTTTTAATGGGCGCGCGCTGAACATTCGAGCCGCATTTGAACTGGAGCGGAGGGCGTTACCATGGAAACGGGACGGCAGCTCAACTGACATGCAGCAAAACTCCGTCTCTCACTGGTTTAGTCCCTAAAATTACACAAATAATACATACAAATGTTTCTGACTCTTTCTTTCATGTTAATGACTCGCTTCCATTGAATATTTACTTCATAGAAATGGTTTAGTGTCTTTGAAAAAGTCCGTTAGCCGTTAGGTTAGCTGTATTTTGAGCTTTTAATCGCATAAATGTGTAGATGAGAGATTTTGATAGATAGTTTTGTCAAGGTTTTGGTGGCAATTGGTCAATGGATGAATAGAAGTAAGCTAATTTATTTAACCTAAAAAAAGTATGCACTGTAGCCTATGGTTAATTCATAGTTTTCACGTGACGTCACACCATCATAGGAACGAATTCAATATACTGCTTATTGATGATGCATACTTTGTACAGGGAAGCAGATGAACACAGAACTAATTATTTATAACATAATAATATTGTTTGTCTTCTTTCTCTTTACAGTATTGTTTGCCATCTAGTCCTGATCACAGAGTCCAACCCTAATTAAGCAGACCTGAGCAGCTGATCCAGGATCACCAGAACTCTGCAGAACTTTGGTCTGGACACCACCAGTGCTGTAAGTTCAGAACATATTGCAGGAGATCCTAAAATTGTCTCTCAAGGTCAACTTACATGCAGAGTTTTGTTCCAACCTAGTCCAGCACACCTGAACAAGCTAATCAAGCTGCTAACTCTGGGTGCATATCACTCAGGTCCCTAGCTCAGTAGTTAGTGGTTAAGGGCCGTCACACAATCCTTACAGTGCACTAAAACATTTGCTCCCTAAAAACTCACTATGTTCCTTTATCGGAAGTTCTGAAGCTCAAACCTTTAATCACACGAGACAGTTCGCTACAAAATGACATGTGATAGATGATGAAAACACAAACCAATATTATATTTCAGCATAAACATACATCGCTAGACAGGTAATGTCTAATCAAGCCAACATTTACAATTTATCTATGACTGAAATCTTGCATGTATATGTAGAGGGAAAATTCAAATGTATACTTTACATTTTGGTTATTGTTTTCTTTCTTAGATGCTGGAGAAAAAACAGCCAAGCTAAAGCATTCAAAGTGGAAACTTCTGTCGTGGCTCAATAATCCGGGATTGGGGGAGTGGAAGGAGCAGAAGACCCAGAAGAACCAGAAGACCAGAGATCAGGGAGAGACCTACTGCTGCCCCTGAGGGAACTGATTTACCTAATGTGTCCTTAACCAACATTGTCATCACTCACCTTCGTGCCGTTGCATATCTGTAGGACTTTCGTTCATCTTTGAAACACAAATACAGATCTTTTTAATGAAATCTGAGAGCTTTTTGTCCCTCCATTTCACAGTTTATGCAACTACAACTTTCATGCTTCAGAAAGGTAGTAAAGACATTATAACAATAATCAATATGACTCCAGTGGTTTAACCCTTTATCGGGCGAGGAACCATATTTGGTAACTTAATCGCGCATGCAAACTGACTCTCCCCTGTTTGCGTTGTCATATGAGCGCATAGATTTCTCCTAGCCAATCAGCGAAGATCAGGCTACATCACTGATAGTCACATGATGGCACATGAGGACTTCTGACCAATCAGAAGTTGCGCGGAGCATGTCAAACTTCAGTGTTGTTCCGGATATTGGAAAGTGAGATTATGCGCTACTACCTACTCCCACATCAGCGCTAATAACTTCAAAACAAAAAATGGTAAATTGATGAAACTCACACATTCTATGGTTGAATAGTTGTGCAGCATGTTGAGATAGGGGTTGTTTGCATAGATTTCTTGAAAGTAGTGACATTTGTGGCATGAAAAATGGTGAGACCATATTTGATCATACGCCCTGTTCACGTAAGATTAGCGCAAGTCCATATTTAGACATACGCCCTATACGTATAGAAAAGTATTTTTTCTACAAATAATGCATTATAACCACAGTCTATGATTATAACGTAGGACAATAGTATTTACTAGTGCATTGGATGTTATCACATGTTTGAATAACATTATAAAGTGATCCAGTGGGAAACATAACACATTAGACATTTTCAAGCCATAGATATTGAAATATGTGTGGTTTTGGTCAGTTTTATGACCTTTATAACAGTTTTTAATACTTATAATGATATTTTGCACTTCTTATTATATATTTACACTTTATGTGTAAGTTTTATGCCCTTGAAACAGTTTTTATCATAGTTTTTTTTTTACTGTGAGACTTATTACTGCTAAAATAAGTGGTACCACCAGTACTTGACCATACCAAAGATCAGCAGTACAGATCTTTTATAAATGTATACATTTATCTATAACATTTTGAAATGCACAAATGTGCATTTATAAAACATGAATCATATTAGATGTTCTTAGGAGCACAAACCATAAATGAATACCCTATTCAATAATTTGGTTTCAATTTATGTTAATGTATTAAAATAAATCTTTTTAATAATTTGAGTAATATTTCAGAGGATTTATATTTTTAGCACTTAAGTGTTATGACAGACCAGTCCAATGTTACTCACTTCTTTTTCTTATTATTTATATTTCAGTAGATCTGCACTTCACTGTTACTCAACAAATAACTCAAACTGGTCTTGATATTGACTCAAAAATGTACTCTCTGTTCTTTGCAGCTATCTACGCGAATCTTTTACGGCAAGAGTTGGGCCATCCCACCCCAGCATCAGTGATGATGAGGGCTCTGAGGAGGAAGATGATGATGTGGCAGACCCTGACTTCCTCCCACCCACGAAGCAGTGTCCTAATTCGCTGGACTTGAAAAAATAAAATGTTTAGAAGTTTTATAATATCCTACAATAACACTCTGGGCCCTATCTTGCACCCAGCGCAATTGACTTTGTACTGGACGCATGTATCATTCCTATTCTGCACCCGCGCACAGCGGACTCTTCCCTCCACAGACGCACGTCGGTAAATTAGGGAATGAACTTGCGCTCGCGGGGGCGGTTCAGTGAAAAGAGGAGGCGTGTTCCGGCGCAAAACTTCCCTGGTGCTATTTTCCAGTTTTAGAAAGCAATTGCGCCACTGACCAGGAAAAAAACAGTCTAAAGACAGCGGCGCGTTGCGCGTTAGTGATATGTAGGAGATGTCGTTTTCAACATCCAGAGACGTATGGAATTAATGAACCATGATCATGAGGTCATTTATTAGTTTTTGTGTTACCTGTACGTCTGAACGCGAAATTGTATGTCATGATAATGAATTAACTACAAGGAACGCGAAATGTTATGCTATATTATCCTGTTACAGCTATTTGTCAAATGATTTGTTAGGTTGATGCTGCGTAGTTTTAGGATGTTTTACGTGTTCAAACCAATCGTAGTAAAATTGAATTTGAACGGACATTTGCAAGTAATGGCTTAATATTTTTTAACAACAGATCCGATTGTATTTAATAGCACTACCATAATCTCGGTCACGGACTGGCCGGCCCACACCTGGTACACAAATATATTAAAATAATGACGGAAATCATAATAGGCTATTACATGCATGGGTGCGGGGACGCGGCCGACAATTTTGTATCATTTATAATGTTGATATATCGCATCACGATAGTGTCGTGGGCAAGTGTGCCATCATATAACGTGGGAGACCCGAGTTCGTGTCCCAGCTAGAGGAACTTTACTGATTTTGTCCCCCTGAATGACTTTTCTGTTACCTGGGCCAGGTCCACAGAGTTTTTCCCTCCAAATTTTGAATATTCCTCGTCGTCGCCGGTGTACCTGCTAGTAACTAAGCCTCGCGGCAGGAGAAGGAAGCGGGGATCCAGGGCTGGTGTCCAGGCCAGGCCGAGGAAACAACGTGGACAGCCCCCATGTCCGAATGGCCCCGGATCTTTCTGGGTCGAGCGGTGCTTGTGGTCGGTTCCTGTCCGCAAGTTGGGCACGAACTCGTCCTGTGCGCCTCCGTCCCTTTGGAGTAACGTTAGTCAACCTGACCGGACTTTCATGACTCGGCGGCTCCGAAATCCCTTTCTGCGAGAGCGGATTCTGTGTCCTGTGACATGACACGTGCCCAGCCGGCGAGATTGGCTCTGTTTAACACACGCTCCATTGCTAACAAGGCGTTCATCCTCAAACGATTTATTCACAAAGGAACATATTGACTTTATGTTCCTAACTGACGGTGTTGCCAATAAACTGGATGTAATTTAAATTCTGTTGCTTTTATAAGAAAATAAATAAAATGAACAAGACACTCAAAGTACTTGTTATTACATACCAAAGATGTGTTTATCAATAATTTTACATATGTTTTATAAAATTTTTTTTTATAAATATGACAATAATCAAATAACCCATATAGAGATCACACTGTCAGAGAGCTTGGGAATTCTCACACATAATTTATACACATAAAAACACGAAATCAGAGTAAATTCAAACATTTTAAAAGAGACCAATACATCACGGTTGTTTAAACCAATGAGCATTAAGCTGTGTGGTGGTCAGCAAGTCGTTTCCCATCGCGCTCTTGATCAGGCAGTCGTGGAAAGCAACTGCGCGACTGCAGAATCCGACACGCGCGGCCTGTGCTCGCAAGAGTGTTTTTACATGCGTCAGCGTGACATCAGAGCCAGGCGGACCGCACTCGGACCATACACAGTATATAAGATGGACACAGCGACGCTGTCATGATTCTGCCATCATGTCCTTGTTTTTCCTGGTCCTGTGGCAGGATCATGGCAGACCCATGTTTTGTGTACAAGCGCATGGCCTGTTGTGTGGGCCGTGTGCTTGTGTTGTCTCGTTACGTAACCCCGCCCCCTTGTTATCCTCGTCTGGTCATTATTACCTAGTCAGTGTCACCTGTTCCCCTCAGTAGGTTCTCCCTTTTTAATCCCCTTGTGTTTGCTGTCCTGTGCCGGTTCATTGTCAACCATTGCGTGTTAATCTCTGACAGTCTTGTGAGTACTTTGTCTGAATCCTGTTTAATGAGAATTGTGAGTTTGTGTTGCGGTTTGTTTCCTGTCTAGACATCTTCAAGTCAGTATCTAGTCTTTATTTATCATCTTGTCTTAGTCAAGGTGTACTCTCCTCCAGTCCTGTTTTGCCCCCTCGTGGGTTTTGTTTTCTGTTTTGTCGTAATAAACCTTGAGTGTCTGCATATCGTCTGCGTTTGCGATAGATTTCAACGGAGAAAAGTGAAGCCCATTTGAAGCATCACTTCCTGATCGCCAGGCGAACTGCGCAGACTCAAACTGAGCTTGGTGACGTACATGTGACGTGTGTCTGACAGCTGTCAGTCTTCTAGTCGCTGTGCCGAGAGAAACCTGAATCATTCCCTTCCGAGTCTCAGAGACGGAGAGCGTTAGCATTAGCGGTCCATGAGCTAGCAGCGGGAGCAGCTTCATCTCTCTCTGTGGGCTTCTGCCGTGACTTTATCAGACGTGATGCTCCACGTCCCCCGATCGCCCGCGAGCTTCTCCGCCGGTCTATACGGTAATCTCTCGACTGTGCGACAGAGAGTCGCGTGGGTATGACGCAATCGTTAGCCTATTTTTACAAAAACGGCTTCTACGGGCCATAACGTAAGATACGAGGTAATGGATCCTTTTATACATGGTCGAGTTTCTTTAGAAATAAATAATGGACAAATGGAGTCTTTAAACGCCTCAGATGTAGAGCTGTTCGCTGTCAGAGTGACGCCGAAATGAACGGGAGTCAGTGGAGTGCTAACAGCAGGAGATGCTCTGCTAGCCAATGGCGGCGCCGGGGAGGCTTCGGGTTCCGGCGGATGGGTTACCCGCTTGACTCGGACACATTTCTAACCGGCATGCATCTCGCGCTGATCACCGGCGATCGGTTCTGCGCAGATTTTGCTCATCTCAAACAAGCCTATTATTACGAGATTGAAAAATATAAAGAATTTAAACAAATATACACAGCAAGAAGAAAATAGTCTATGAAAGAGGAAAACTCAAAGAAAAAGTCTTGCTATATCAGTTCAAGGAAAAGTTGTGAAGTTAGTTAATTTGATAAAGGTAGATAAAATGTAACATTTAAGCTCTCATGTAGTCCCTTTATAGCTTTATCTATTGATTCTAAAGCGTATTTATATTACCTTTATATAGGCTATTTATTAAATAAACTGTGTGTAATAATAATTTATAAATAAAAAATGTACATGATTGATTAAGGGTACAATAATTACATAAATAATATCTAAATCATACAAAATTATTATTCTAAATAAGCATTACTAAAAGCCGAACGATTTTGTCTTTAAAATCATTTGCTGTGTAGTTGATCTTTAATTTGGAGTGGAAACTTTATCGCATCAGACATGTGTCACTCTGCTCACAGCTGATTGGTCCAACTTCAGTCTGAGATCTCGAGTCCAGAACATCGCCTGTCCGGAGCAGGTCCGCCGTGCAGCGTAACCACATCGATTAGAGCCGAGCTGCTCTCATAGTTCCAAAATCCCAGGGTTGGCGGAAACTAAACTGGAACATACTGGGCTAGCCATAAACCGGCTTCACGGTGCAGGCCCCAGATCAGTGATCAGAGTTAGTCATCGATCTCAGCTGTGGTTCAGCATCAGGTGCAGTGCGCAGATCGGCCGCTAGATGGCGCGGTCAGTCAGGAAACAAGCGTGTGTTCAGGTGTGTGTCTTCATGTGTCTGTTCAGAATTACATTATCTGCAGTAACTCATTAGCGTTGCTTCAGCGAGTGTTGCTGCAAAATAATTTAATCCAAATTACACTTAAATCTTAAATCTTTGCTCAGGATTACAAGTAGGGTTCACGTGTGATAAAGGTAAACCGGTTTAGCTCAAGCTGAAAAGAAGCTGCAGGAGTGATATACATATATTACATTATCTAGTGTCAGAAAGGGTTAAATGCACATTCTCCAAAACTTTCATTTGGAATGACATTTCATTTTTGGGAAGAATAATCAGGGCCACATGTAAAGGTGTATAACGATTATGAGTGAATGTGTTATAGTGACAGTATAGACTCATATGAGGAGAATGTTGTTCTGTGTGAATGAATGTTTGTTGCACAGAGTTAATGATTACACTAACTGACCTTTATCCTCGCGTCCATGAAACATCTGCAATATAAAACTAACTGGACTCTTTCACAGATGTTGCAATATTAGTGCATCTTACGTAACTTCACAACGTTTGGTTTAGACCTTACATTTGAACAATCCCAATGACCAGATCACTGTGGGAATATGGGGTTATTGGGGAATTGAGCAGCTTTTACAGAAACGGCTCAAGACGCTTCTTTTTCTCCAGCACTTGAGCCATTAATAATAACACTTCTACTCTATTTCTACACAGCACTTGCATATTGTTGCGCTTTTGTTGCTTTATCTGCTTCTATTGCTCTCCTCATTTGTAAGTCTCTTTGGATAAATGATTAAATGTAAATGTAGTCTTAAATCTGCACTGTGATAGGAAGTGTCTGTCAGCTTTGCTTAGAGAAACTGGTCAAATCTTCATCACTGCGATCTCATCTAGAGCTTCAGGACCGTGTGAAAGTTTTTATTAGAGTGTTTACGCTCCTCAATATCTATTTCCAAGGCTGGTTCTGAGAAGAGTCATGGAGTTAATCCAGCTTACGGGGTCGATGTCAGCGCACAGACCGAGATAGAGCTGAGATAACCCTGAGATCGAGAGTCAGTGCCCCAGAGCCGTGTGAACTAGAGCTCAAGCTGTTACTGCCCCTGAGCTTCATCTGAGCGGACTAAACACTGTTTACTAAACCTGTAAATATCTCCACAACAGCTTAAAGAGCAAATATCTGGAAAAAAAACAAAGCAATCCCATGAAACTGTTCTTATGCCAAATTACCTGCATCTGCTTTGTCTACTTTAAAAGTTAAGTTTTTATTTTTTTAGCCGATGTTCAGTTGTTTGTCTCTCAGCTCATTTAGAAACCGTCTACATCTGATCTTAGAGCGTTTCTCAAATGTGTGATTCAGACAACGAACGCTCTCTTCCAGAAGTGAAATTTATAAAACGCAAAATGATCTTGAAATTGTGCTCAGCTGAATGGTTTCAGATCTCCACCTTGTAAACGTAATGTGATTAACATGTAACAGATCACCAGTCAAGTGTGCGTTCGTCTGCTCTCTGTCGAGTGTGTGTTCGTCTGCTCTCTGACGAGTGTGTTCGTCTGCTCTCTGTCGAGTGTGTTCGTCTGCTCTCTGACGAGTGTGCGTTCGTCTGCTCTCTGACGAGTGTGCGTTCGTCTGCTCTCTGACGAGTGTGTGTTCGTCTGCTCTCTGACGAGTGTGCGTTCGTCTGCTCTCTGACGAGTGTGCGTTCGTCTGCTCTCTGACGAGTGTGCGTTCGTCTGCTCTCTGTCGAGTGTGTTCGTCTGCTCTCTGTCGAGTGTGCGTTCGTCTGCTCTCTGACGAGTGTGCGTTCGTCTGCTCTCTGACGAGTGTGTTCGTCTGCTCTCTGACGAGTGTGTTCGTCTGCTCTCTGACGAGTGTGCGTTCGTCTGCTCTCTGACGAGTGTGTGTTCGTCTGCTCTCTGACGAGTGTGTGTTCGTCTGCTCTCTGTCGAGTGTGTTCGTCTGCTCTCTGACGAGTGTGTTCGTCTGCTCTCTGTCGAGTGTGTTCGTCTGCTCTCTGACGAGTGTGTTCGTCTGCTCTCTGACGAGTGTGTTCGTCTGCTCTCTGACGAGTGTGTTCGTCTGCTCTCTGACGAGTGTGCGTTCGTCTGCTCTCTGACGAGTGTGCGTTCGTCTGCTCTCTGACGAGTGTGTTCGTCTGCTCTCTGACGAGTGTGTGTTCGTCTGCTCTCTGTCGAGTGTGTTCGTCTGCTCTCTGTCGAGTGTGCGTTCGTCTGCTCTCTGACGAGTGTGCGTTCGTCTGCTCTCTGACGAGTGTGTTCGTCTGCTCTCTGACGAGTGTGTTCGTCTGCTCTCTGACGAGTGTGCGTTCGTCTGCTCTCTGACGAGTGTGTGTTCGTCTGCTCTCTGACGAGTGTGTGTTCGTCTGCTCTCTGTCGAGTGTGTTCGTCTGCTCTCTGACGAGTGTGTTCGTCTGCTCTCTGTCGAGTGTGTTCGTCTGCTCTCTGACGAGTGTGTTCGTCTGCTCTCTGACGAGTGTGTTCGTCTGCTCTCTGACGAGTGTGTTCGTCTGCTCTCTGACGAGTGTGCGTTCGTCTGCTCTCTGACGAGTGTGCGTTCGTCTGCTCTCTGACGAGTGTGTTCGTCTGCTCTCTGACGAGTGTGTGTTCGTCTGCTCTCTGTCGAGTGTGTTCGTCTGCTCTCTGACGAGTGTGTTCGTCTGCTCTCTGTCGAGTGTGTGTTCGTCTGCTCTCTGTCGAGTGTGTGTTCGTCTGCTCTCTGACGAGTGTGTTCGTCTGCTCTCTGTCGAGTGTGTTCGTCTGCTCTCTGACGAGTGTGTTCGTCTGCTCTCTGACGAGTGTGTTCGTCTGCTCTCTGACGAGTGTGTTCGTCTGCTCTCTGACGAGTGTGCGTTCGTCTGCTCTCTGACGAGTGTGCGTTCGTCTGCTCTCTGACGAGTGTGTTCGTCTGCTCTCTGACGAGTGTGTTCGTCTGCTCTCTGACGAGTGTGTTCGTCTGCTCTCTGACGAGTGTGCGTTCGTCTGCTCTCTGACGAGTGTGTTCGTCTGCTCTCTGACGAGTGTGTGTTCGTCTGCTCTCTGACGAGTGTGTTCGTCTGCTCTCTGACGAGTGTGTGTTCGTCTGCTCTCTGTCGAGTGTGCGTTCGTCTGCTCTCTGACGAGTGTGTTCGTCTGCTCTCTGACGAGTGTGCGTTCGTCTGCTCTCTGTCGAGTGTGTTCGTCTGCTCTCTGACGAGTGTGCGTTCGTCTGCTCTCTGTCGAGTGTGCGTTCGTCTGCTCTCTGTCGAGTGTGTTCGTCTGCTCTCTGTCGAGTGTGTTCGTCTGCTCTCTGACGAGTGTGTTCGTCTGCTCTCTGACGAGTGTGCGTTCGTCTGCTCTCTGACGAGTGTGTGTTCGTCTGCTCTCTGACGAGTGTGTTCGTCTGCTCTCTGACGAGTGTGCGTTCGTCTGCTCTCTGACGAGTGTGCGTTCGTCTGCTCTCTGACGAGTGTGCGTTCGTCTGCTCTCTGACGAGTGTGCGTTCGTCTGCTCTCTGTCGAGTGTGTTCGTCTGCTCTCTGACGAGTGTGTTCGTCTGCTCTCTGTCGAGTGTGAGTTCGTCTGCTCTCTGACGAGTGTGCGTTCGTCTGCTCTCTGTCGAGTGTGTTCGTCTGCTCTCTGACGAGTGTGTTCGTCTGCTCTCTGTCGAGTGTGCGTTCGTCTGCTCTCTGTCGAGTGTGCGTTCGTCTGCTCTCTGTCGAGTGTGTTCGTCTGCTCTCTGACGAGTGTGCGTTCGTCTGCTCTCTGACGAGTGTGCGTTCGTCTGCTCTCTGACGAGTGTGCGTTCGTCTGCTCTCTGTCGAGTGTGTTCGTCTGCTCTCTGACGAGTGTGTTCGTCTGCTCTCTGTCGAGTGTGAGTTCGTCTGCTCTCTGACGAGTGTGCGTTCGTCTGCTCTCTGTCGAGTGTGTTCGTCTGCTCTCTGACGAGTGTGTTCGTCTGCTCTCTGTCGAGTGTGCGTTCGTCTGCTCTCTGTCGAGTGTGCGTTCGTCTGCTCTCTGTCGAGTGTGCGTTCGTCTGCTCTCTGACGAGTGTGCGTTCGTCTGCTCTCTGACGAGTGTGCGTTCGTCTGCTCTCTGACGAGTGTGCGTTCGCCTGCTCTCTGACGAGTGTGCGTTCGCCTGCCCTCTGACGAGTGTGTTCGTCTGCTCTCTGACGAGTGTGTTCGTCTGCTCTCTGACGAGTGTGTTCGTCTGCTCTCTGACGAGTGTGTTCGTCTGCTCTCTGACGAGTGTGTGCGTCTGCTCTCTGACGAGTGTGTTAGTCTGCTCTCTGACGAGTGTGTTCGTCTGCTCTCTGACGAGTGAGTTCGTCTGCTCTCTGACGAGTGTGCGTTCGTCTGCTCTCTGACGAGTGTGCGTTCGTCTGCTCTCTGACGAGTGTGCGTTCGTCTGCTCTCTGACGAGTGCGTTCGTCTGCTCTCTGACGAGTGCGTTCGTCTGCTCTCTGACGAGTGTGTTCGTCTGCTCTCTGACGAGTGAGTTCGTCTGCTCTCTGACGAGTGTGCGTTCGTCTGCTCTCTGTCGAGTGTGCGTTCGTCTGCTCTCTGTCGAGTGTGCGTTCGTCTGCTCTCTGTCGAGTGTGCGTTCGTCTGCTCTCTGACGAGTGTGTTCGTCTGCTCTCTGACGAGTGTGCGTTCGTCTGCTCTCTGTCGAGTGTGCGTTCGTCTGCTCTCTGTCGAGTGTGCGTTCGTCTGCTCTCTGTCGAGTGTGCGTTCGTCTGCTCTCTGTCGAGTGTGTTCGTCTGCTCTCTGACGAGTGTGTTCGTCTGCTCTCTGACGAGTGTGTTCGTCTGCTCTCTGACGAGTGTGTTCGTCTGCTCTCTGACGAGTGCGTTCGTCTGCCCTCTGGCGAGTGTGCTTTCGTCTGCCCTCTGGCGAGTGTGCGTTCGTCTGCCCTCTGGCGAGTGTGCGTTCGTCTGCCCTCTGGCGAGTGTGCGTTCGTCTGCTCTCTGACGAGTGTGCGTTCGTCTGCCCTCTGGCGAGTGTGCGTTCGTCTGCCCTCTGGCGAGTGTGCGTTCGTCTGCCCTCTGGCGAGTGTGCGTTCGTCTGCCCTCTGGCGAGTGTGCGTTCGTCTGCCCTCTGGCGAGTGTGCGTTCGTCTGCCCTCTGGCGAGTGTGCGTTCGTCTGCCCTCTGGCGAGTGTGCGTTCGTCTGCCCTCTGGCGAGTGTGCGTTCGTCTGCTCTCTGACGAGTGTGCGTTCGTCTGCCCTCTGGCGAGTGTGCGTTCGTCTGCCCTCTGGCGAGTGTGCGTTCGTCTGCTCTCTGACGAGTGTGCGTTCGTCTGCCCTCTGGCGAGTGTGCGTTCGTCTGCCCTCTGGCGAGTGTGCGTTCGTCTGCCCTCTGGCGAGTGTGCGTTCGTCTGCTCTCTGACGAGTGTGCGTTCGTCTGCCCTCTGGCGAGTGTGCGTTCGTCTGCTCTCTGACGAGTGTGTATGTTCGGGGTTATATCAGAGCTCAAGTTGAAGCTGCTTCATCGAGCCCCTCTTCAGTGGACAGCAAGCTAAATAAGTTTAACCTAATATCTTAAAGATTTTATGGGCAAACAAACTCGTTAAAGGAAGATTAAGACAAGAAAGGGAGAAGCTCAATGAATGACAGGAGAGACTTTATGCACTGCATACCTGTCAAGTATCCCGTTTTGGCCGGGAAAGTCCCGTATTTTACCCTTCTTTCCCGCCGTCCTCCCGTATTAGTATTTTCCCGTAAATCTCCCGTATTTTAACCCGCGTTATAAAAAAGTTGTCGCGAGGCTAGTGTGTGAGGTAGGATGATGAGTGACAACGCGGGAAAAAACTGAGACGTATGATGGACGCTACGACAGACACGGAAGGCATTCCTGCCAAAAAAAACAAAACCCTCATGTAAATACCGCTATCAATGGGACAGCGAATTTAATTTTCTGAAGAGGAGCAGGGTGGGGGACAGTCACGCGTTTTGTAAGTTTTGTTACAGAGAATAGGATGACGTTAGACAACAGAACTGTTTGCGCTCTACTCTCATGTAAAAATTAACCACTCTGGTCCAGCCCACAATCACTCCTTCCAAAACAGTCTTAAAGAATGCAAAGTCCGCAACAAATTTGTACAATAACTCACTAATGGTGCGTTCACACCGGACGCGAATAGCGCGTCAGGCGCGAGTGATTTCAATGTTAAGTCAATGCAAAGACTTAACGCGTAACGCGTCTTTGCATTGACTTAACATTGAAATCACTCGCGCCTGACGCGCTATTCGCGTCCGGTGTGAACGCACCATAAGAGTAAAGAAAAGTTATGTGAAAAGAAAAACTGTAAAAGAAAAGCAATATGAAATGAAAAGAATGTGTGGAATGAAAATAAAATGTTTCCATTTGTCATAAAGACAAGCAATGTTAAATGAACTGAATGAAAATATGCAAATGAGCCTTTAAATAAATGCTCTTCATATATAGCCCTTTTTAGGCTATAACACCTGTCTTAAAATGTAAGGGATAGGTTACTGGAGCTTGGTTGGGGTGGTGGGACTGCTCGCGGTGGGCGCCGGAAAATTTCCCTTATTTTCAAATCCAAAACTTGACAGGTATGATGCACTGGTGTGCAGTGTTGGGGAGTAACGGAATACATGTACCTGCGTTACGTATTCAGAATACAAATGATGAGTAACTGTATTCCGTTACAGTTACAATTTAAATAGTTAGTATTTAGAATACAGTTACATTGTTGAAATCAATGGATTACATGAGGATACTTCTCTGTTTCACAATCTCTAAATAACTTTTATTCAATATCTAAAAATAAATTAAGGCAACTTCATGCATTTCCCAGAAGCCCCAATATGAAAACGAAAAAATTAGCGGTTTGCGTGATCAGTCACATGGAGTCGGAAGAGCAGCAGCGGCGGGAGCTAGAGGTAGGCCTAGAGATGGAGCCGGAACAGAGCCAGGGCAAAAATGCGTTTATATCTTGGAAATTTAAACAGCATTTCACACTAAAGAAAGAGGGAGAACGAAATATATCTGTGCAATGCAAACTCTGCTTACCAGCAACCAACCTCCTTTCAGCGTTCAAAGACTCCACCTCCAACCTGAAGAAGCATCTTAAAGTAAGTATTTTTTTCTTCTTTAAATTAGCCAGTTTTAGTCGTCTGCTGTAGTTTTACTGGTCACCTTACTATTTTATAGTTGTATCAGGTAGCTACCAGGGCTGTAACGATATGCAATAACGTTATGATATGAAACCGAAATCACGACGACGCTCAGATTGACGAACTGCGTGTCCATTACAGATTTGCGCAAAACTTTTGCGATTTTTTTTTTCTTTTTTTTTTTCTAAATGTCGACAAAAAACTATTTCGAAACGACGGTGTTTCCATTAACCGATGTTATGTGACAAAAACTTAATTGTTTCCTCTCGCGATAAGTAAAATCATTACAAAAACCATGGCAACGGACATTGGTAGGTTTATAGCCTACTGTATCCCAGCCACTGCTCTAGCCATTATTATTAATCGAAGGAAATGTATGCGTGTTTTCAAAGCATTAATGTTAAGGAACGACCATTATTATACTTGTGAGCGGCACATATGAGGTGTTTCTGGGTGATTCTCCCTCATATCTGCTTTGAGGTCTTGATTGTGGTATTTATTTGAGGAATAGAATCCATTATTCCTGTAATTATTTTATCTTTTATGAATTCAATAAAGAACTCTGTCTCGTATTATGTCCAAACACACCGCATTTACGTCAGGAGACTGTAAATGCGCAAAAACTGTGGAAGTAATCCAAGTATTCAGAATACGTTACTCAGATTGAGTAACGTAACGGAATACGTTACAAATTACATTTTTGGGCATGTATTCTGTATTCTGTAACGGAATACGTTTTGAAAGTATCCTTCCCAACACTGCTTGTGTGTGTGTGTGTGTGTGTGTGTGTGTGTGTGTGTGTGTGTGTGTGTGTGTGTGTGTGTGTGTGTGAGAGGAAGATTTTATCTCTACACTGTTGGTGTGTGTGTGTATGAGTGTGAGAAAGGGGAAGAGGAAGGTTTCACCTCTACACTGGTGTGTGTGTGTGTGTGTGAGGAAGTGGATGGTATCAGATCTACACGTGTGTGTGTGTGTGTGTGTGTGTGTGTGTGTGGAAGAGGAGGGGTTCTGAGAGCTGTTGGTCAGCAGGTCTGAGAGTCGACCTGTGACCGGCGCATTAATAATCCTGATCCGCTTTGGGAAACAAACACGCGTCACAAACCCAAATCTGCCGATATGAGAGCAGCTCCTTGTGCAGAGGAATTACTGAAGATTACAAAAGCCTCCAGATCTCTTAATCCTAAATGTGCATGTTGATTATTAGCCACTGTTTAGCGACCTGAGCTAACCACTGAACCATCCATGAAGATCACTCAACCTGGAGTAATGAACTTCAATAAAAGCACCTGCATAATTTAGACATTAGGACTCCTAACTCACACATGTAGAGGAATGAGAGCGTTTACAGAGTCAGATGAGTGCTTATGAATGAAACCAGTGAAGAAGAACGACCCTCTGATGTCAACAGGCTCGTTGAGTTAATTAGCATTTATAAGCATCAGTCCCCTGAAGGGCCCCTAAAGAAACTGTGACAACCGTCTTAAGCCTCACGTTTATTCAGTGATTAACAAAGAAAGGCCCTTTTGTTATTAGTGGTTCATTCACTGGATTCAAGCTTTGACTAGGAAAATCCTCTTTCTTCACACATGAAGGGTTAGGGTTACACTGACTCATTAGTCAACAGAGACAGTAAGGCATCAACAATGAATGTCCTGAATGAATAGTGGGAATTGTAAGTCATCTCTCACACTTCAGGCTTCGCACTGTATTTCAGTCTTCAATTAATAATTCAGGGAAATTCTGGACAAACATCTCCAAATGTGTTAGACACTGATTCGACATAAACATCATCATGTGTGAACGCTTGTAGACTCTTTTGAATACAACATTACATGGACGACGAACGGACTTTCACTCTTTTTTCTTCTTGTCCGCAGGTTTCTGTCCCGTGAGGAACTGCCAGATTCCCCCGCGGTAGAACTCGTTACCGTACGCGTACATGACGGCGTGGAAGATCGGAGACGTCTTTGCGAGCACCGGGAGAACCTGCAGGATTTACAAGAAGACTGAGATTCTGAACTAATGTGCTGATTAAGAGAAGAGATGATTTATCCGTGTTTGACTACGGTTCTCTTACCATCCTGAGCTTTGGTGAAACGAGACTGGCGTTCTCGAAGCAGGCGTATGTGCACATCAGAACATACGGACCCCAGCAGAACAACAGCATCTTCAGCGGTAAACCTGTGTTAAACTACAGGACAGAGAGAAAGATCTGCTGATATGCACTGTCTGGTCCGATCACAGAAACTATACCAGCAATCTTTCAATGCAAGAACGAGACCTTAAAGCACACAGAACGATGCGCACTAGGTCCTGATCTACAACTGAGAAGACTTTAAAACTGTGTAAAGCGAGTTCCTTTAAAACTAGAATGATTGTATTTGTATACTTCCTTTAAAATCTACTTGGAGAGAATGTGCGAGTACCTTAAAGTGGTGCGTCTTTTTGAAATGTGCATAGATGCCATTGTAGGAGGATTGCATGATGAGAAGAGGGAATGCTAAATACAGAACAGTGATGGTCAGCATGTAGCTGATGTAATTCCTGAAGATGACAGCAGAGAAGAGAACAATGCATTACTCTTGCATTATCATTTATGTCGCCGCAGATAAACGAATCCGTAGTCATTTCAGTATTGTTATCAAGGTTTTCTCTGTCTTTAGATTAGTAATGTGCCGTCGTTTTCAGGGATGTTGTGCTTTGCCTTGAACTACGGCAAACTGTAGTGAACTCCATCTCACCGATCGCTTCAAAGTACCGCGAGAGCAACTCAAAAGCATTAGGAGCCGTCTACTCTCTGTTCGCTCTCGCGGTACTTTGATGCCATTGTAGTGAGGTGTGCGAGATAGAGTCAGGTGTGTGAGGTGTTGGAGTCAGGTGTGTGAGGTGTTGGAGTCAGGTGTGTGAGGTGTTGGAGTCAGGTGTGTGAGGTGTTGGAGTCAGGTGTGTGAGGTGTTGGAGTCAGGTGTGTGAGGTGTTGGAGTCAGGTGTGTGAGGTGTGTGAGGTGTTGGAGTCAGGTGTGTGAGGTGTGTGAGGTGTTGGAGTCAGGTGTGTGAGGTGTTGGAGTCAGGTGTGTGAGGTGTTGGAGTCAGGTGTGTGAGGTGTTGGAGTCAGGTGTGTGAGGTGTTGGAGTCAGGTGTGTGAGGTGTGTGAGGTGTTGGAGTCAGGTGTGTGAGGTGTTGGAGTCAGGTGTGTGAGGTGTTGGAGTCAGGTGTGTGAGGTGTGTGAGGTGTTGGAGTCAGGTGTGTGAGGTGTGTGAGGTGTTGGAGTCAGGTGTGTGAGGTGTTGGAGTCAGGTGTGTGAGGTGTTGGAGTCAGGTGTGCGAGGTGTTGGAGTCAGGTGTGTGAGGTGTTGGAGTCAGGTGTGCGAGGTGTTGGAGTCAGGTGTGTGAGGTGTTGGAGTCAGGTGTGTGAGGTGTTGGAGTCAGGTGTGTGAGGTGTTGGAGTCAGGTGTGTGAGGTGTTTGGAGTCAGGTGTGTGAGGTGTTGGAGTCAGGTGTGTGAGGTGTTGGAGTCAGGTGTGTGAGGTGTTGGAGTCAGGTGTGTGAGGTGTGTGAGGTGTTGGAGTCAGGTGTGCGAGGTGTTGGAGTCAGGTGAGTGAGGTGTGTGAGGTGTTGGAGTCAGGTGTGCGAGGTGTTGGAGTAAGGTGTGTGAGGTGTTGGAGTCAGGTGTGTGAGGTGTGTGAGGTGTTGGAGTCAGGTGTGTGAGGTGTTGGAGTCAGGTGTGTGAGGTGTTGGAGTCAGGTCTGTGAGGTGTGTGAGGTGTTGGAGTCAGGTGTGCGAGGTGTTGGAGTCATGTGTGTGAGGTGTGTGAGGTGTTGGAGTCAGGTGTGCGAGGCGTTGGAGTCAGGTGTGTGAGGTGTTGGAGTCAGGTGTGTGAGGTGTTGGAGTCAGGTGTGTGAGGTGTTGGAGTCAGGTGTGTGAGGTGTGTGAGGTGTTGGAGTCAGGTGTGCGAGGTGTTGGAGTCAGGTGTGTGAGGTGTTGGAGTCAGGTGTGTGAGGTGTGTGAGGTGTTGGAGTCAGGTGTGTGAGGTGTTGGAGTCAGGTGTGTGAGGTGTTGGAGTCAGGTCTGTGAGGTGTGTGAGGTGTTGGAGTCAGGTGTGCGAGGTGTTGGAGTCAGGTGTGTGAGGTGTGTGAGGTGTTGGAGTCAGGTGTGTGAGGTGTTGGAGTCAGGTGTGTGAGGTGTTGGAGTCAGGTCTGTGAGGTGTGTGAGGTGTTGGAGTCAGGTGGTGTGAGGTGTGTGAGGTGTTGGAGTCAGGTGTGTGAGGTGTTGGTGTCAGGTGTGTGAGGTGTTGGAGTCAGGTCTGTGAGGTGTGTGAGGTGTTGGAGTCAGGCGTGCGAGGTGTTGGAGTCAGGTGTGTGAGGTGTGTGAGGTGTTGGAGTCAGGTGTGTGAGGTGTTGGAGTCAGGTGTGTGAGGTGTTGGAGTCAGGTCTGTGAGGTGTGTGAGGTGTTGGAGCAGGTGTGTGAGGTGTTGGAGTCAGGTGTGTGAGGTGTGTGAGGTGTTGGAGTCAGGTGTGCGAGGTGTTGGAGTCAGGTGTGTGAGGTGTGTGAGGTGTTGGAGTCAGGTGTGTGAGGTGTGCGAGGTGTTGGAGTCAGGTGTGCGAGGTGTTGGAGTCAGGTGTGTGAGGTGTGTGAGGTGTTGGAGTCAGGTGTGCGAGGTGTTGGAGTCAGGTGGTGTGAGGTGTTGGAGTCAGGTGTGTGAGGTGTTGGAGTCAGGTGTGTGAGGTGTTGGAGTCAGGTCTGTGAGGTGTGTGAGGTGTTGGAGTCAGGTGTGTGAGGTGTTGGAGTCAGGTGTGTGAGGTGTTGGAGTCAGGTGTGTGAGGTGTGTGAGGTGTTGGGAGTCAGGTGTGTGAGGTGTTGGAGTCAGGTGTGTGAGGTGTTGGAGTCAGGTCTGTGAGGTGTGTGAGGTGTTGGAGTCAGGTGTGTGAGGTGTTGGAGTCAGGTCTGTGAGGTGTGTGAGGTGTGGAGTCAGGTGTGCGAGGTGTTGGAGTCAGGTGTGTGAGTGTGTGAGGTGTTGGAGTCAGGTGTGTGAGGTGTTGGAGTCAGGTCTGTGAGGTGTGTGAGGTGTTGGAGTCAGGTTGTGGAGGTGTGTGAGGTGTTGGAGTCAGGTGTGCGAGGTGTTGGAGTCAGGTGTGTGAGGTGTGTGAGGTGTTGGAGTCAGGTGTGTGAGGTGTGCGAGGTGTTGGAGTCAGGTGTGCGAGGTGTTGGAGTCAGGTGTGTGAGGTGTGTGAGGTGTTGGAGTCAGGTGTGTGAGGTGTTGGAGTCAGGTGTGCGAGGTGTTGGAGTCAGGTGTGCGAGGTGTTGGAGTCAGGTGTGCGAGGTGTTGGAGTCAGGTGTGCGAGGTGTTGGAGTCAGGTGTGTGAGGTGTGCGAGGTGTTGGAGTCAGGTGTGTGAGGTGTTGGAGTCAGGTGTGTGAGGTGTTGGAGTCAGGTGTGTGAGGTGTTGGAGTCAGGTGTGTGAGGTGTTGGAGTCAGGTGTGTGAGATGTGTGAGGTGTTGGAGTCAGGTGTGTGAGGTGTTGGAGTCAGGTGTGCGAGGTGTTGGAGTCAGGTGTGCGAGGTGTTGGAGTCAGGTGTGCGAGGTGTTGGAGTCAGGTGTGCGAGTCAGGAGTCAGTGTTGGTGTTGGAGTCAGGTGTTGGAGTCAGGTGTGCGAGGTGTTGGAGTCAGGTGTGCGAGGTGTTGGAGTCAGGTGTGCGAGGTGTTGGAGTCAGGTGTGCGAGGTGTTGGAGTCAGGTGTGCGAGGTGTTGGAGTCAGGTGTGCGAGGTGTTGGAGTCAGTTGTGTGAGGTGTGCGAGGTGTTGGAGTCAGGTGTGCGAGGTGTTGGAGTCAGGTGTGTGAGGTGTGTGAGGTGTTGGAGTCAGGTGTGCGAGGTGTTGGAGTCAGGTGTGTGAGGTGTGTGAGGTGTTGGAGTCAGGTGTGTGAGGTGTTGGAGTCAGGTGTGCGAGGTGTGTGAGGTGTTGGAGTCAGGTGTGCGAGGTGTTGGAGTCAGGTGTGTGAGGTGTGTGAGGTGTTGGAGTCAGGTGTGCGAGTCAGGAGTCAGTGTTGGTGTTGGAGTCAGGTGTGTGAGGTGTGTGAGGTGTTGGAGTCAGGTGTGCGAGGTGTTGGAGTCAGGTGTGCGAGGTGTTGGAGTCAGGTGTGCGAGGTGTTGGAGTCAGGTGTGCGAGGTGTTGGAGTCAGGTGTGCGAGGTGTTGGAGTCAGGTGTGCGAGGTGTTGGAGTCAGGTGTGCGAGGTGTTGGAGTCAGGTGTGCGAGGTGTTGGAGTCAGGTGTGCGAGGTGTTGGAGTCAGGTGTGCGAGGTGTTGGAGTCAGGTGTGTGAGGTGTGTGAGGTGTTGTAGTCAGGTGTGCGAGGTGTTGGAGTCAGGTGTGCGAGGTGTTGGAGTCAGGTGTGTGAGGTGTGCGAGGTGTTGGAGTCAGGTGTGCGAGGTGTTGGAGTCAGGTGTGTGAGGTGTGTGAGGTGTTGGAGTCAGGTGTGCGAGTCAGGAGTCAGTGTTGGAGTCAGGTGTGTGAGGTGTGTGAGGTGTTGGAGTCAGGTGTGCGAGTCAGGAGTCAGTGTTGGTGTTGGAGTCAGGTGTGTGAGGTGTGTGAGGTGTTGGAGTCAGGTGTGCGAGGTGTTGGAGTCAGGTGTGCGAGGTGTTGGAGTCAGGTGTGCGAGGTGTTGGAGTCAGGTGTGCGAGGTGTTGGAGTCAGGTGTGCGAGGTGTTGGAGTCAGGTGTGCGAGGTGTTGGAGTCAGGTGTGCGAGGTGTTGGAGTCAGGTGTGCGAGGTGTTGGAGTCAGGTGTGCGAGGTGTTGGAGTCAGGTGTGCGAGGTGTTGGAGTCAGGTGTGCGAGGTGTTGGAGTCAGGTGTGCGAGTCAGGAGTCAGTGTTGGTGTTGGAGTCAGGTGTGTGAGGTGTTGGAGTCAGGTGTGCGAGGTGTTGGAGTCAGGTGTGCGAGGTGTTGGAGTCAGGTGTGCGAGTCAGGAGTCAGTGTTGGTGTTGGAGTCAGGTGTGTGAGGTGTTGGAGTCAGGTGTGCGAGTCAGGAGTCAGTGTTGGTGTTGGAGTCAGGTGTGTGAGGTGTGTGAGGTGTTGGAGTCAGGTGTGCGAGGTGTTGGAGTCAGGTGTGCGAGGTGTTGCTCTCGCGGTATTTTGATGTCATTCACCGATCGGTCTGTGCAGCGCCAGTTCAAGTCGAACAAGCCTGGTGAGTGAGGTGTGTGAGATGTTACCTGTCTCCGAGTGTGTAGTCCAGTGTGCAGCAGGTTCTCATTGGCTCAAAGTCAAACACTCCCCAGCCAATAGCAGGCAGTGGCAGAGCGGCCCAGAACACGGCCAGGATCCAGATGAGGGCGCTCATGGTTCCAGATGTGCTCCAGAACATCTTCTGCTCTGCAAACACACTCCACTCACTCATCTACCACTAACAGCGGCTCACTGAACCATTACAAATACTGAACGCAAGGCTTAAAGAAATGAGGCATCAAGAACACTGAAGGAGAATTCAGTAACGCTTTTCTGGATGCAAGATGTTTGGATTTACTCACTGGTGCAGTACTGATGATATCTGTCCCAAGCAATGGCACCCAGGAAACTGATGGAGGCGAGAATCGACACCATTCCCTGAAACGCGTGAATCTGACAGCCTTCGGACCCAAACGGCCAGTATCTGTCAGAGGTCAGAAAACACAAATACACAGTCGTTTTTTAACATACATATAATATGAGAGAGAGAGAGAGAGAGAGAGATATACAGATACAATTTTCAGAAGCAAATTAAACTTTGTAAGCGTTCAGTTCTGAATTGATGCAGTAGTTTTTGTGTTTTTATGTGTATTTGTGTGTCTATGTTATTGTAGCTGCTATCTTGGCCAGGTCACTCTTGTGAAAGAGATTTTAATCTCAATTTTTTGTTTTTTTAACCTGGTAAAAAAATAAAAAAAAGTTTCAGCTGGTCTTACCTCAGGTAACTGGCGTACGCAGCCACCAGCCCGTTAATATTGAGGCTCAGATCCGCCATGGCCAGGTTAAAGATGAAGAAGTTATTGGGCGTCTGCATCTCTCGCACTCGGAGGAACGCCGTCGCTGAGATCAAGTTCAGGAAGAAGCCGAGAAGGCCTGGAAATATTCAGATATTCAGACTGTACGGAACAGCAATAAACAGAGACACATAATATATAATGCTGTTAGAAGACTTACAGGTCCACACTAACTGAAAAGTACCAATAATAACCATGTCTAGTCAGCTTTATGTCTATAGCGCTTTATACAATACAGATTGTTTCAGAGCAGCTTTACAGAGATAACGGGGAAATGCTGCATTTGTTGTCCAGCTGAAGTCAGTTCAGTGTTTCGCTCTAAAGATCATCAATTATTGAATAAGTTCATTTCATCTATAAAGCAGTTCTGCAGAAAACAGTGATGTCATCATCCAGCTCAGCTTATGATCAGGTGCCATCACTGTACTGACCATCACTGTACTGACCATCGCTGTACTGACCATCACTGTACTGACCATCGCTGTACTGACCATCACTGTACTGACCATCACTGTACTGACCATCGCTGTACTGACCATCACTGTACTGACCATCACTGTACTGACCATCACTGTACTGACCATCGCTGACCATCACTGTACTGACCATCACTGTACTGACCATCGCTGTACTGACCATCGCTGTACTGACCATCACTGACCATCACTGTACTGACCATCACTGACCATCACTGTACTGACCATCGTTGAACATCACTGACCATCACTGTACTGACCATCACTGTACTGACCATCACTGACCATCGCTGTACTGACCATCACTGACCATCACTGTACTGACCATCGCTGTACTGACCATCACTGTACTGACCATCGCTGTACTGACCATCGCTGTACTGACCATCGCTGACCATCACTGTACTGACCATCACTGTACTGATCATCACTGTACTGACCATCACTGTACTGACCATCACTGACAATGACTGTACTGACCATCACTGTACTGACCATCACTGTACTGACCATCACTGAACTGACCATCACTGTACTGACCATCACTGTACTGACCATCACTGAACTGACCATCACTGACCATAACTGACCATCACTGTACTGACCATCACTGTACTGACCATCACTGACCATCACTGTACTGACCATGACTGTACTAACCATCACTGTACTGACCATCACTGACCATCGCTGTACTGACCATCACTGTACTGACCATCGCTGTACTGACCATCGCTGTACTGACCATCACTGTACTGACCATCACTGACCATCACTGTACTGACCATGACTGTACTGACCATCACTGTACTGACCATCACTGTACTGACCATCACTGACCATCACTGACCATCACTGTACTGACCATCACTGTACTGACCATCACTGACCATCACTGTACTGACCATCACTGACCATCACTATACTGATCATCACTGACCATCACTGTACTGACCATCACTGACCATCACTGTACTGACCATCGCTGTACTGACCATCACTGACCATCACTGACCATCACTGTACTGACCATCACTGACCATCACTGTACTGACCATCACTGTACTGACCATCGCTGACCATCGCTGTACTGACCATCGCTGTACTGACCATCACTGTACTGACCATCACTGACCATCGCTGACCATCACTGACCATCACTGACCATCACTGTACTGACCATCACTGACCATCACTGTACTGACCATCACTGACCATCACTGACCATCACTGTACTGACCATCGCTGACCATCACTGACCATCACTGTACTGACCATCACTGACCATCACTGTGCTGACCATCACTGACCATCACTGTACTGACCATCACTGACCATCACTGTACTGACCATCGCTGACTGTACTGACCATCGCTGACATCACTGTACTGACCATCGCTGACCATCACTGTACTGACCATCACTGTACTGACCATCGCTGACCATCACTGTACTGACCATCACTGACCATCACTGTACTGACCATCACTGACCATCACTGTACTGACCATCACTGACCATCACTGTACTGACCATCGCTGACTGTACTGACCATCGCTGACCATCACTGTACTGACCATCGCTGACCATCACTGTACTGACCATCACTGACCATCACTGTACTGACCATCGCTGACCATCGCTGTACTGACTATCACTGACCATCACTGACCATCACTGTACTGACCATCACTGACCATCACTGACCACGCTGTACTGACCATCACTGACCATCGCTGTACTGACTATCACTGACCATCACCTGACCATCACTGTACTGACCATCGCTGACCATCACTGACCATCACTGTACTGACCATCACTGACCATCACTGACCATCACTGTACTGACCATCACTGACCATCACTGTACTGACCATCACTGTACTGACCATCACTGACCATCACTGTACTGACCATCACTGACCATCACTGTACTGACCATCACTGACCATCACTGTACTGACCATCACTGTACTGACCATCACTGACCATCACTTTTACTGACCATCACTGTACTTACCATCACTGACCATTGCTGACCATCACTGTACTGACCATCACTGACCATCGCTGACCATCACAGTACTGACCATCACTGTACTGACCATCACTGACCATCACTGTACTGGACCATCACTGACCATCACTGTACTGACCATCACTGACCATCACTGTACTGACCATCACTGTACTGACCATCACTGACTGTCCATCACTGACCATCACTGACCATCACTGTACTGACCATCACTGACCATCACTGTACTGACCATCACTGACCATCACTGTACTGACCATCACTGACCATCACTGTACTGACCATCACTGTACTGACCCATCACTGTACTGACCATCACTGACCATCACTGTACTGACCATCACTGTACTGACCATCACTGTACTGACCATCACTGACCATCACTGTACTGACCATCACTGTACTGACCATGACTGACTGTCCATCACTGACCATCACTGACCATTACTGACCATTACTGACCATCACTGACCATCGCTGACCATCATTGACCATCACTGACCATCACAGTCTGACCATCACTGACCATCACAGTACTGACCATCACTGACCATCACTGACCATCACTGACCATCACTGACCATCACAGTACTGACCAGTTTTTAGTTCATAAACTTTCAGAAAAGTTTATTTGCGTAGCTTCCTTTTTTTAAATAAGTTATCAATAGATTTGTTTAAAACTATGCACAGGTTTTGCAAACTCAATAAGCAAACAAACTAGCAGAGGACTAGGAGTCTGTAGATCAACAGACCAGCTCATAAACCATAAACCATTCATCATAAACCATAAACCATTAATCATAAACCATAAACCATTAATCATAAACAGCCTTCACTAATCAATCAAACACAATGGCAATCCTGAACTGCGTCATGCAGTTATCAGTTATGTTTATCAATACATCGTTGAAGGACTATCCAGCATGGATGAATGGATCCATCGATCGATTGATTGATTGATTGAATGATTGATTGACAGCGTCACTCACCGCCGACCAGCAGCGCGGATCCGAAGGCGAACATGTCAAAGTCACTGAAACCCTCCGGTAACGTGTAAGAAGCCATTTTCAACAGCTTCTCTCTGCTGTCTTCACTGGGCCAGACTTTATATGTGTGTCTGCTTCCTTGTGAACGCGCCTGTGAGATTTAAAGCCTCTGAAATCCCCACAGGAATGTTTTAATTTTTAATGCCGTGGAAGTTTGTGAAATAAAAGCTGCTGCGCTCATTCTCCTCAGTCATGCGTCCGAAGAAGAACAAACAATCACACACACTCATGAACAATCACACACACACTCATTTACACTACACGCTCAAACATCAGATGCCCAATACATGTACTGTAGTGCGGAGATATTTTGTGTTAATCACAGTCAGCTTGTCATATATAGGCCTATATGCCATGGTCATCGTATATTATTATATTTATTTTTAAGGTTTAAAGGGGTGTGGGGGGAATTAAAATAATCAAAAAGTTTTATTTTCACCATAAAGAAAATAAATAGTAGGCTATACAGACATTGTAGCTTCCTAAATGTAGTTCATATTCTGTAGCTTCATCTTCATCCCTCACCCTAGCATAATCTAAACCCAACATTAAGCTAAACTACCGTAACCTAAACCTAAACTCCTTTTTGCTAGAGATCAAATAAGTGTCAGAATCAATCAACAATGTCTGTATTTTGTAAACACACACTTTTTAAACGAGACTGTTATACACTTTCTGCTGAATTCAAATCAAAGGTTGCAATTAGGAAATTCATTCTTTGTTCTTAGTGCCATTGGGAAATAATATGCGTTGTACTAAACTCGAATGAAATGGGTTCACTGTAATCTCACTAAAGTCTTTTAGCTGACAGAGAGTCTCCAAAGAACAAAGCTGGAGCATCTATTCAATTAATTAATAAAATGTGCAATTCTGAGTGAACCTGAGAAATCAGAAACTAGTTCTCTACACTCGAATCTGTTTAATAAAAGTGAGTTAATTCATAGATTAAATATGATGAATGGTGTGGATTTCCGTTGTTATTCTACATGGAAGAATGTGGAACAAATAGAGGCTACTGTATATTTATCATGCTATACAAATATCTTGTAGACCCCTACACAAAACTCTATATTCTGAAGATACACGTATTTCAGTCTGACTCCATACTGCCACCTGGTGTTCCTCATGACACACACACACACACACACACACACACACACAACACTGTTTAATATTTAAAGTATCACCATCTGCATTTTAGTTTAATCATGTAAGCATTGTAGACCAAACAGACAGTAAAGACAATAATGTTAGCTAACCATTATAACCAGATCTGTGAGTAAAGCAGATGTATTAAAAAAACAGAAAATGCAGATTTCATATTATCTTCAATTTACTGTAATGCACAACAAACACTGTTTTTGCTAAAGTGAAAATTCCTGCTTATGTGCATCATTGAATTTATTTGCCGTTTTGATGCATGGATTTGATGTCAAATGTCCAAACAAACAAAACACTTATCATTTGCATGTATAATGTTTTTCATTTAATATATCTATTTCAAAATATTTGTAATTTAAGTAATCTTTGAAAAGTACCATCATAAAAAATAGATTTTCTCCCCACTGTATGGTTTCCTCGACGTGTGGTAAAAATACATTTAAAGAAAGCCGATCACCAATACAATGCTGTGAATTCACAAACTTCTGTCCAATCCCAGGTCTAAAATTAATCCTCCAATTAAAAAGGGACATCTCTGTTCTGTATATATACAAAAGGCAACCGCACAGCCTATGGGCTTCCAGGAAGGAATAATCGTGTAAATGAAAATACCCAAGTCCTTCCTCTAATCTGCTCTATCCCTTTTATCTGGGGATTCGGAGCAGAGCGAGCAGAAGCTGCAGAGACACAGAGATGCTGCAGGAATAGCAGACTCAGGATCACAGCGAGAGAACCGGAGGCACAGAAGATGTTTTGGGGTTTAGCGCTGGCGCTGTGTTTTCTCCCCTCGACCTGCGGGTCCTGCCCTGCTCAGTGCAGCTGCTTCTACCACAAGCTGAGCGACGGCTCCAAGTCAAGGTATTTCACACGGACTGTCTTTACTGAACTCTGATGCTACTGTAGAAAGGGTTCATAGGGACCGTTGTTTGCAGAATATTGACATGCCAGATTGAGCCTGCTCTTCATTTAATCATTGGATTAACGCGCGTGTGCTTTTTAATCTCCTCTGTCGCAGTGTTTCAAGCCTCTGCCGATCATCGCACACAGTGTGATGATAATAATCATAATAATACACAATAAAAATAAACCCAGAATAGTGCACAGCGTATCATAAAATGATAGTATAATTGTAAATAAAAGTGGATCATTCTTATTTGTATTTGATCATAATGACGTGACTGTCTCTGTGCGTTGTTTCTATAGGAGTGTCCTGTGCAATGGCCCTGACCTCACTGTCATCCCCAAACAACTTTCCCTCGGACACCTCCAAACTCCGCATCGAGAAGACGTCCATCAGCCGGGTGTCCAGCGACAGCTTTCTCTACCTCAATAACCTGGAGTACCTCTGGATATCCTTCAACTCGCTCTCCTCCCTCAGCGCCGACAGCTTCCGTGGACTCTATGTCTTGGATGAACTACGGATGGATGGGAATGTCCTCACTTCATTTCCATGGGAATGTTTGACGGACATGCCCAGCCTTCGGCTTCTGGATTTGCACAACAATAAAATCAGCAGCATCCCAGCTGAAGCAACCATTTACATCAAAAACTTGACCTATCTTGATCTGTCCAGCAACAGTCTTGGTACCGTCCCGGCCGAGGTTCTGACTTCATTGTTTTCTCTGAAACCTCCTCCAGATACAGAGAATTCCAAAATGATACTGGGTGAGTTTGTTTCTACAGTCTGACCATTTGAGTCTTAGTCATTAACCAATAGAGAAACATTGACGTAAGTGTCTGTTCTTTGTGCAGGTCTTCACGACAACCCCTGGCAGTGTGACTGTCGTCTGTTTGATTTGGTGCAGTTCCAGAAGTCTCCTTCGTCCTCTGTGGCGTTGATCGATACAGGCCTGCGCTGTGCCGAGCCGGAGAGCCTGTCAGGAGTCCTCTTCTCTGACGCTGAGCTCCGCAAGTGCCAGGTTCCCCGCGTGCACACGGCCGTCGCCAGGGTCCGCAGCTCCATCGGGAACAACGTACTTCTGCGCTGCGGGACCATCGGAGTGCCCATCCCGGAGCTGGCCTGGTCCCGGGCCGACGGCAAGCCCATGAACGGCACCGGTACGCTCGCTCTCGTGTCTGCCTGGGTTTATTACTCCTGCTAAATGAACGCGGTGCCCAGGCATGCTTTAACTGCTAAACAAATAAATGAATGGAATCTGCTGCTTAAGCAATAAGAGATATGCAAAGATGCAAGTGAAATTAGTTGTAATCGCTGTTATGTGTAATTGCACAGCTAAATGCAAAATGCAACATCAGAACTCATACTAATGTCAATGCTTTTTCTTTTATCCTATAGTTCAACAGGAAGTCTCTAAAGAGGGCATCATCTGGTCCATTCTCAGCGTTCCTGCGGTTTCTTACCGAGATTCAGGGAAATATGTTTGCAGAGCCACGAACTTTGTCGGGAGTGCCGATGCCATCATCTCGCTCGTCATTTCTGATACATGGCAAATCGATGAAGCGGTTGTCAAAAGAAGCCACGGAAAGAAGAACGGTGGATTTGGTCGTGCGGCGTATCAAGAGAAACTCGTGGCCCGATACGTGCCTCCTGCCACCTCAGCCGCCGTGCCCATTATCGAGCCCCTAAACGGACCGAAAGACACGCCGTCCATCCGGGTCGAAAGCTACAGCGTTTCTGATGATTCTCCCAAAGCAAAGGCCACGGCAGCACCGGCAGCCAGCGCAGAAACCGACAGTGGCGTGGAGCTTCAGAAAGACGTGTTGAGGAACCTCGAGGCCAACGCTTCTTCTCTACAGCAGGTCCCTGAGCGCCGAGTCGTTCGGTCGGTCAAAGTGATCGGCGACACCGACCACACCGTATCCCTGAACTGGCGAGCGCCCACCGCCACCAACACCACGTCCTTCAGCGTTCTGTACGCCGTCTTCGGTGAGCGAGATATGCGGCGCATAAATGTCGGACCCGGCAAGAATCGCATCACGATCGAAGGCCTTGTGCCCAAAACCAAGTACATAGCGTGTGTGTGTGTGAAAGGCCTCATCCCTAAGAAAGAGCAGTGTGTGATTTTCTCCACGGATGAGGCGGCCAGTGCCAGCGGCACACAGAAGCTCATTAACGTGGTGGTGATCACAGTGGCCTGCGTCATCGCGGTTCCTCTGACCCTGATCGTGTGCTGCGGGGCGCTGAAGAAGAGGCTGCAGAAACTGCTGGGCCGCAAGGCCAAAGACATTCAGGATTCCTATGTGACGTTTGAGACTCTGTCTCCGGGCACCAAAGCAAAAGGCCTGGAGGGGGAATACCTCAGCAGACTGAACCCGGACGAGTCCAACCGCCTACTGTCGGCCCGCTCCAGCCTGGACTCGGCAGCCACGGCCCGGACAGAGGGACAGCCCAATGAGTACTTCTGCTGATCCAAACCCACAGCCCAACGAGTACTTCTGCTGATCCAAACCCACAGCCCGGGCCGAGGGACAGCCCATCGAGTACTTCTGCTGATCCAAACCCACAGCCCGGGCCGAGGGACAGCCCATCGAGTACTTCTGCTGATCCAAACCCACAGCCCGGGCCGAGGGACAGCCCATCGAGTACTTCTGCTGATCCAAACCCACAGCCCGGGCCGAGGGACAGCCCATCGAGTACTTCTGCTGATCCAAACCCACAGCCCGGGCCGAGGGACAGCCCATCGAGTACTTCTGCTGATCCAAACCCACAGCCCGGGCCGAGGGACAGCCCATCGAGTACTTCTGCTAATCCAGACTCAGGTTCATGTGTTTGAAAGCATATTGACCTTCCTCAGCCCCAAAAGGGAACAAACCAGCTTAGAGAAAGTTCAAAAAGGGAAAATGAAATATTGTCTTTGTTTTTTATTTTTATCATGCACTTTTTCAATTAAATGTTTATCATTGATGAATGTATCATGCATATTGAATACATTGAAATATCTTTATACAACACGTAATACCCATCTGTCTGATAGAGAAAGTGAGAACGTAAGACTTTCTGTTTGGACGGCCAGAAGAGGGTTAGTGACGTACATGCTTAAACTTTTTCTTTTTACTTGTTTTTCTTTATACTGTTATCTTGGGTGAGTGTTTTCCACTTTAACCCTAAAACTGTACTTCTAATCTGTCAAATAAGGAATATATTGATGTCTGTATGTATGTATGTGAAATATTTGTGTTTAAGAAAATGACTGAATAAAACCTTTTTTTATATATGGTTCTTGATATCTGAAGTCATGCACCTGAAAACATGTACGAGCACATTAGCCGTTCTATTCCTAGTTCGTCTGAATGCTCAAAATATAAAAATATTTAGAAACTTCCGTTGAAGTTTGAGCATTAAGGATAATAGGATTTACTCCACATATCCAGTGAACCGCACAGAGCTGCCGTGTGTTTAATGTCTGAGATCCCAAATGTAATTCTGTATTAAAGGTATTTACATAATCGAGAGAGGGATTTAGAGAATTAATATTTCTTAACACTTGTTTTATCTTGTTTTATTACAATGAATCTTCAGTAATTCATTACTGCACAGCAACTGAACAAATGTCCTTTAATTTGATAATTTTCATTATTTATTGCTGGTAAGCACCTGTAAAATAACACAGTATTGTGTCTAAGCATCATTTGCTCCCTGATCCACTTTGTCAGGATAGATTAAGAGTAATGAGCTTAAGTAAAGTAGGACCACAGATAAAGTGCTCCTCGAGCGTCTTCACAACACTATGGCCGTCTTCCTCACGGCTGTCTGCACTCTTCCTATTCCTCGGGTCAGACCCGATCCCTGTGTCAGACCCGCCGGATCCCTGTGTCAGACCCGCCGGATCCCTGTGTCCGACCCGATCCCTGTGTCCGACCCGATCCCTGTGTCCGACCAGATCCCTGTGTCCGACCCGATCCCTGTGTCCGACCCGATCCCTGTGTCTGACCCGATCCCTGTGTCACACCCGCCGGATCCCTGTGTCTGACCCGCCGGATCCCTGTGTCAGACCCGCCGGATCCCTGTGTCCGACCCGATCCCCTGTGTCCGACCCGATCCCTGTGTCCGACCCGATCCCTGTGTCCGACCCGATCCCTGTGTCAGACCCGCCGGATCCCTGTGTCTGACCCCGCCGGATCCCTGTGTCAGACCCGCCGGATCCCTGTGTCAGACCCGCCGGATCCCTGTGTCCGACCCGATCCCTGTGTCCAACCCGATCCCTGTGTCAGACCCGCCGGATCCCTGTGTCAGACCCGCCGGATCCCTGTGTCAGACCCGCCGGATCCCTGTGTCCGACCCGATCCCTGTGTCCAACCCGATCCCTGTGTCCGACCCGATCCCTGTGTCCGACCTGATCCCTGTGTCTGACCCGATCCCTGTGTCAGATCCGCCGGATCCCTGTGTCAGACCCGCCGGATCCCTGTGTCAGACCAGCCGGATCCCTGTGTCCGACCCGATCCCTATGTCCGACCCGATCCCTGTGTCCGACCCGATCCCTGTGTCCGACCCGATCCCTGTGTCTGACCCGATCCCTGGGACACTGAGGGAGGCATTCAGAACAGATGTGTGACTGTCATTACTTTAGGCTGCCAGAAACACTTTATTTCACCCGGTAACTCAATAGGTATCTAGGAGATAACTTTAAGTGTCCATTGATTTTTTCCACTAAACAAAGACCAAAATGTCCCTTTCTTTCCTGCTAAAGTACAGGTCTTTGCTCGTACTTGTGACAGGCAGTGTGTGGTGTGTGTGACGGTAGGTGTGTGGTGTTTGTGGCAGGCAGTGTGTGGTGTTTGTGATGGGCAGTGTGTGGTGTTTGTGATGGGCAGTGTGTGGTGTTTGTGATGGACAGTGTGTGGTGTTTGTGACGGGCAGTGTGTGGTGTTTGAGATGGGCAGTGTGTGGTGTTTGTGATGGGCAGTGTGTGGTGTTTGAGATGGGCAGTGTGTGGTGTTTGTGACGGCAGTGTGTGGTGTTTGTGACGGGCAGTGTGTGGTGTTTGAGATGGGCAGTGTGTGGTGTTTGTGATGGGCAGTGTGTGGTGTTTGTGATGGGCAGTGTGTGGTGTTTGTGACGGGCAGTGTGTGGTGTTTAAGATGGGTAGTGTGTGGTGTTTGAGATGGGCAGTGTGTGGTGTTTGAGATGGGCAGTGTGTGGTGTTTGAGATGGGCAGTGTGTGGTGTTTGTGATGGGCAGTGATGGGCAGTGTGTGGTGTTTGAGATGGGCAGTGTGTGGTGTTTGTGATGGGCAGTGTGTGGTGTTTGTGACGGGCAGTGTGTGGTGTTTGAGATGGGCAGTGTGTGGTGTTTGAGATGGGCAGTGTGTGGTGTTTGTGACGGCAGTGTGTGGTGTTTGTGACGGGCAGTGTGTGGTGTTTGAGATGGGCAGTGTGTGGTGTTTGTGATGGGCAGTGTGTGGTGTTTGAGATGGGCAGTGTGTGGTGTTTGTGATGGGCAGTGTGTGGTGTTTGTGATGGGCAGTGTGTGGTGTTTGAGATGGGCAGTGTGTGGTGTTTGAGATGGGCAGTGTGTGGTGTTTGTGACGGCAGTGTGTGGTGTTTGTGATGGGCAGTGTGTGGTGTTTGTGACGGGCAGTGTGTGGTGTTTGTGACGGCAGTGTGTGGTGTTTGTGACGGGCAGTTTGTGGGGTTTGAGATGGGCAGTGTGTGGTGTTTGTGATGGGCAGTGTGTGGTGTTTGTGATGGGCAGTGTGTGGTGTTTGTGACGGGCAGTGTGTGGTGTTTAAGATGGGTAGTGTGTGGTGTTTGAGATGGGCAGTGTGTGGTGTTTGAGATGGGCAGTGTGTGGTGTTTGAGATGGGCAGTGTGTGGTGTTTGTGATGGGCAGTGATGGGCAGTGTGTGGTGTTTGAGATGGGCAGTGTGTGGTGTTTGTGATGGGCAGTGTGTGGTGTTTGAGATGGGCAGTGTGTGGTGTTTGTGACAGCAGTGTGTGGTGTTTGAGATGGGCAGTGTGTGGTGTTTGTGATGGGCAGTGTGTGGTGTTTGAGATGGGCAGTGTGTGGTGTTTGTGACGGGCAGTGTGTGGTGTTTGTGACGGGCAGTGTGTGGTGTTTGAGATGGGCAGTGTGTGGTGTTTGTGATGGGCAGTGATGGGCAGTGTGTGGTGTTTGAGATGGGCAGTGTGTGGTGTTTGTGATGGGCAGTGTGTGGTGTTTGAGATGGGCAGTGTGTGGTGTTTGTGACGGCAGTGTGTGGTGTTTGTGACGGGCAGTGTGTGGTGTTTGAGATGGGCAGTGTGTGGTGTTTGTGATGGGCAGTGTGTGGTGTTTTAGATGGGCAGTGTGTGGTGTTTGTGATGGGCAGTGTGTGGTGTTTGAGATGGGCAGTGTGTGGTGTTTGTGATGGGCAGTGTGTGGTGTTTGAGATGGGCAGTGTGTGGTGTTTGTGACGGGCAGTGTGTGGTGTTTGTGACGGGCAGTGTGTGGTGTTTGAGATGGGCAGTGTGTGGTGTTTGTGATGGGCAGTGTGTGGTGTTTGTGACGGGTGGTGTGTGGTGTTTGTGACGGGCAGTGTGTGGTGTTTGTGATGGGCAGTGTGTGGTGTTTGAGATGGGCAGTGTGTGGTGTTTAAGATGGGCAGTGTGTGGTGTTTGAGATGGGCAGTGTGTGGTGTTTGTGACGGGCAGTGTGTGGTGTTTGTGACGGGCAGTGTGTGGTGTTTGTGACGGGCAGTGTGTGGTGTTTAAGATGGGCAGTGTGTGGTGTTTGAGATGGGCAGTGTGTGGTGTTTGAGATGGGCAGTGTGTGTTGTTTGTGACGGCAGTGTGTGGTGTTTGTGATGGGCAGTGTGTGTTGTTTGTGACGGCAGTTTGTGGTGTTTGTGATGGGCAGTGTGTGGTGTTTGTGACGGGCAGTGTGTGGTGTTTAAGATGGTCAGTGTGTGGTGTTTGAGATGGGCAGTGTGTGGTGTTTGAGATGGGCAGTGTGTGGTGTTTGTGACGGCAGTGTGTGGTGTTTGAGATGGGCAGTGTGTGGTGTTTGAGATGGGCAGTGTGTGGTGTTTGAGATGGGCAGTGTGTGGTGTTTGTGACGGGCAGTGTGTGGTGTTTAAGATGGTCAGTGTGTGGTGTTTGAGATGGGCAGTGTGTGGTGTTTGAGATGGGCAGTGTGTGGTGTTTGAGATGGTCAGTGTGTGGTGTTTGAGATGGGCAGTGTGTGGTGTTTGAGATGGGCAGTGTGTGGTGTTTGAGATGGGCAGTGTGTGGTGTTTGTGACGGCAGTGTGTGGTGTTTGTGATGGGCAGTGTGTGTTGTTTGTGATGGCAGTGTGTGGTGTTTGTGACGGGCAGTGTGTGGTGTTTAAGATGGGCAGTGTGTGGTGTTTGAGACGGGCAGTGTGTGGTGTTTGAGATGGGCAGTGTGTGGTGTTTGTGACGGGCAGTGTGTGGTGTTTGTGACGGGCAGTGTGTGGTGTTTGTGATGGGCAGTGTGTGGTGTTTGAGATGGGCAGTGTGTGGTGTTTGTGATGGGCAGTGTGTGGTGTTTGAGACGGGCAGTGTGTGGTGTTTTTGACGGCAGTGTGTGGTGTTTGAGATGGGCAGTGTGTGGTGTTTGTGACGGGCAGTGTGTGGTGTTTGTGATGGGCAGTGTGTGGTGTTTGAGACGGGCAGTGTGTGGTGTTTGAGATGGGCAGTGTGTGGTGTTTGTGACGGGCAGTGTGTGGTGTTTGTGACGGGCAGTGTGTGGTGTTTGTGATGGCAGTGTGTGGTGTTTGAGACGGGCAGTGTGTGGTGTTTGTGACGGGCAGTGTGTGGTGTTTGAGATGGGCAATGTTGTGGTGTTTGAGATGGGCAGTGTGTGGTGTTTGAGATGGGCAGTGTGTGGTGTTTTAGATGGGCAGTGTGTGGTGTTTGAGATGGGCAGTGTGTGGTGTTTGTGATGGGCAGTGTGTGGTGTTTGAGATGGGCAGTGTGTGGTGTTTTTGACGGCAGTGTGTGGTGTTTGAGATGGGCAGTGTGTGGTGTTTGTGACGGGCAGTGTGTGGTGTTTGTGATGGGCAGTGTGTGGTGTTTGAGATGGACAGTGTGTGATGTTTGTGACGGCAGTGTGTGGTGTTTGTGACGGGCAGTGTGTGGTGTTTGTGACGGGCAGTGTGGGGTGTTTGTGACGGGCAGTGTGTGGTGTTTGTGACGGGCAGTGTGGGGTGTTTGTGACGGGCAGTGTGTGAAAATTTAATACTAGGAAGAAGACATAAGACTCTTTAAATTTTTTCATTTTTAAATAACACCTTAAAAATGTTTTATTTCTAAATTGATTTAAAGCACAGTTTCCATAATAAACACACTTGACATTTTTATTTTCTGTACAAATAGCACATAGATTTTCATCTGCTCTTAAATCACTTTCAAAATATCAGTGAAAAATTCTTTACAAAATAATATAAATAATAATAATAAAAAGGTTTGACAGCAATAACTAGATGAGAGAGTCTGGTTTCAGATGTCCGTACAGTCAGACTTTCACCGAAGATCCTCAAGGCAAAAGTTGTTCAAAGAAGAAATACAGTCGGACATGCATCTGCGTACATCTATAGAATAACGATGGACAGAGAGGGTCGTTTGAGGGATTGAGCGATAAAGAGCTGGAGGTGTAAACTCCTGAAACGGTTTTCTGCTTATAGACACATATGTGCATAGACCAGTATTGGCAAGTTACTTAGCATTTTTATGACTTTTTTTTTAAGAATACAAGCCAGTTCATATAATTATAAAGACTGTACGCCATGTTGAAAAACAGAAACACTTTAGCTAAACCAGATGGCCACTTTAAAAACACTTTCACACAAAAATAAACATTCTTCACAAAGAGCTGCTTCTGACTTCAAATGTTTGGTCCATTAAATACACACGTAAAACATGTGGATTGCGTCAGTGTGTCAGTAATAATAGCCTCGATTTGCCTCGATAATTTTCTGTTCTATTTTCATTTTCAGCTCCGACACGAGAGCGGAGCTGATGCCAGTGCCGTCTGAGCGACTGATGGAGCTGCGACTGATGGAGCCGGACACCGAGGGCACGTCCCGCTGATGGTCCCGCTGATGGTCCCGCTGAGACCCGGTCGGCCCGGACACCGAGGGCACGTCCCGCTGATGGTCCCGCTGATGGTCCCGCTGATGGTCCCGCTGAGACCCCGGTCGGCCCGGACACAGAGGGCAATTCCCGCTGATGGTCCCGCTGGATCCGCTGAGGCCCGGTCGCTGCTGGAGGAGGAGGAGGAGGAGGGAGGACCGGAGCGCTGGAAATGGATCGCTTGGCTTTGGAGATGCTGTTGTTTCCCTTGAGCTTGTCAGTCGTGTCTTCATCATCATGATCCTCATCGTTGTTACGGTCGTGTCCAAATGCTGGCCTGAAGCTCCAGTGCCGAGGCTCTTTGGCCCTCCTGCGAATGATGCGCCGCGCTGGCCTGATCCTATTGGACTTTGTGTTGCGAAAGAACAGAAGAGTGGAGATCAAAACTGTCAGCAAAACCATAACAGAGATGAAGCCGACCGCCAGGCCAAGAGCTTTCAGTGGATTATCTCGGCTCTGCATTAGAAACGCGGCCATGGGCCCTTTGAGTCCATTCTGTGAAAAGAGAAAGAAATAATATTACAAGAAAGGGTTGCAAATAATGTACACAACATGAAGAAGTACTGTGGTTGCACCATGGTACAATAAAACAACTGTGTATACACACACTCCAGATTCCTGTATCAAGGCATGCGCATCTTAACCCAAAGTGCTGTACATGGTAGGAATATGATATTCTTCACAAACATAAATGAACACACATTGACCCCCTGACCCTGGTCTCACCGGCTCGGTGATGTCGATGTTCACGACCCGCTGTGGTGCTGAAGGACGGAGTGCCTCGATCCCGGGCCTGGACCAGAACTGACCACCTGCAGTCCTTCTGTCTGGTGATGTTCTGCACAATCTCCATAGACCTGATGTACGGGCTTGAGCTTAATCTCTCCTGTGGATGAGTTGATGTCGAAGATGTCGTCTGGATCGGCTTTCATGATGGAATATTCAATGATGTTATTGGGTTCCTCTGCGTCCTCATCCACAGCCTGAACCCAAAACCGGAGTCAAGTCTCAATCATCGCATTCACATTTACACCATTAGTGACGCTCTCCTTCATCTAAGCTGGTTGTGTGGATCATGGGAGTTCAAGCCATCAGGCACAATGAGAGATTCGGTCTAATCTACTATGGGGGCCAATTTAGTTAAAGAACGAAGACTACAAGCCCACAAACCTGTATCTGCACCCGGCGCCCCGATGATCATGGTCTTTTCCAGGAGGTTCTGGTTGAACTCTGGCCGATGGTCATTTTGGTCGAGCACAGTGACAAAAACCTCTGCAAGGCTGTACTTCCCCCTCAGTGTCTTCAGCTTTTACATAGAAATATATATTTTGACTTGACTTCAGCATCTAAAGAGGCCCAGGGCGGTGTGTAAATGATGCCAGACGTGGGGTGGATGAGAAACCTGAACAGACAAATAATCACAAGACTTTATTTAAAACTATGAGGTAGTCAACATCTCAAATGATGTCTAACTCATGAGAAGTGTCCAAAAAACTAGATGAATACCATCCTGCACTGAACGAGAAACGTTTCAGTGTGGTAATGATGGATTAAAATACAGAAGATCCAAAATAAACATGAGGGTATGTGTCTGATGTTAAAGCCGTTATAAGACTTGTCATTTAGTCTGGATTTTAAGCGGCTGCTTTTTTAGATGTCAGTGTGAAAATTAACAGTCAGACAGAAACCTGATATTTTTCACACCATTATAATTTGCCTCCTCCTGTATTGGGAAAGAATCACGGCATAAATTTACAGGTTTTGCATTATCCGTATGTGTTCTGCCTCCAGCTGTCAAGCCGCGTGCTATTTGGGCCTGACTCACTCGCGGGGTGTGGAGATGCTATTATTATTCCTCCAATCCCATAACAAGATTAACTCCCTCACTGGAGTCTGTAAGCTGTTCTGTGCTCGTCCTTTAGTCCTTTACTGGCCTCGTAAACACTGGGAGAGCGAGCGCATCTGTGTGTGTGTGTGTGTGTGTGGTGTGGTGCGTGTGTGTGAGAGTGTGTGTGTGTGTGTGAGAGAGAGAGTGTGTGTGTGTGTGTGTGTGTGTGTGTGTGTGTGAGAGAGTGTGTGTGTGTGTGTGTGTGTGTGTGTGGTGAGAGTGTGTATCTGAAGCCACAGTGTTCAGTATTGCGAGATAACTCACAGATCTGCACCCGAGCCGTAGATGGAGTATTTCACTTCACCCCAACGCCCTGAGTCGGGGTCAGCGGCCTATAAAACACCACACACGCATCACACGTGGACACAGAATGCATGAAAACACTCAATAAGACCTGGAGCTGAAAATATTGCCCCTGATTATGAACTGGAGCGTTTGTTCGATCACCGGCTGAGCAAAGCATCAGAGAACGCTGCTACATTTAGCACTCAGTGTTCATGTCTTGGTAAAGACTAAAACATTATTCCACTCGCTGCTCACGGTCACTGAGACGACGTTGGACCCTCCTGGGCACACACACACACACACACACACACACGTGGGTCTGACCCTAACACACAAACACGCGAGTCTGACCCTAACACACACACACACGCGGGTCTGACCCTAACACACACACACACGCGGGGTCTGACCCTAACACACACCACGCGGGTCTGACCCTAACACACACACACGCGGGTCTGACCCTAACACACACACACACACACACACACACACGCGGGTCTGACCCCTAACACACACACACGCGGGTCTGACCCTAACACACACACACACCGCGGGTCTGACCCTAACACACACACACACGCGGGTCTGACCCTAACACACACACGCGGGTCTGACCCTAACACACACACGCGCGCTGGTCTGACCCTAACACACACACACGCTGGTCTGACCCTAACACACACACCACGCGCTGGTCTGACCCTAACACACACACATGTGCTGGTCTGACCCTAACACACACACACGTGGGTCTGACCCTAACACACACACACGCGGGTCTGACCCTAACACACACACACGCGGGTCTGACCCTAACACACACACACACACGCGGGTCTGACCCTAACACACACACACACACGCGGGTCTGACCCTAACACACACACACGTGGGTCTGACCCTAACACACACACACGCGGGTCTGACCCTAACACACACACACACACGCGGGTCTGACCCTAACACACACACACACACACGCGGGTCTGACCCTAACACACACACATGCGCAGGTCTGACCCCAACACACACACACACACACACACCGCGGGTCGGACCCTAACACACACACACACACGCGGGTCTGACCCTAACACACACACATGCGCAGGTCTGACCCTAACACACACACACACGCGGGTCGGACCCTAACACACACACATGCGCAGGTCTGACTCTAACACACACACACGCGGGTCTGACCCTAACACACACACATGCGCAGGTCTGACTCTAACACACACACACGCGGGTCGGACCCTAACACACACACGCGCTGGTCTGACTCTAACACACACACACGCGGGTCTGACCCTAACACACACACATGCGCAGGTCTGACTCTAACACACACACACGCGGGTCTGACCCTAACACACACACACGCGGGTCTGACCCCTAACACACACACACGCGGGTCTGACCCTAACACACACACACGCGGGTCTGACCCTAACACACACACACGCGGGTCTGACCCTAACACACACACACGCGCTGGTCTGACCCTAAACACACACACACGCTGGTCTGACCCTAACACACACACACGTGGGTCTGACCCTAACACACACACACGCGGGTCCTGACCCTAACACACACACACGCGGGGTCTGACCCTAACACACACACACACGGGTCTGACCCTAACACACACACACGCGCTGGTCTGACCCTAAACACACACACACGCGCTGGTCTGACCCTAACACACACACACACGTGGGTCTGACCCTAACACACACACATGCGCAGGTCTGACTCTAACACACACACGCGCGGGTCTGACCCTAACACACACAGGTCTGACCCTAACACACACACACATGCGCAGGTCTGACCCTAACACACACACACACACACACACACGCGCGCAGGGGTCTGACCCTAACACACACGGGTCTGACCCTAACACACACACACACACGCGGGTCTGACCCTAACACACACACACGCGCGTGGGTCTGACCCTAACACACACGGGTCTGACCCTAACACACACACGCGCGGGTCTGACCCTAACACACACACGCGCGTGGGTCTGACCCTAACACACACGGGTCTGACCCTAACACACACACACACACGCGCGGGTCTGACCTTAACACACACACGCGTGGGTCTGACCCTAACACACACACACACGGGTCTGACCCTAACACACACACACACACGGGTCTGACCCTAACACACACACACACACGGGTCTGACCCTAACACACACACACACGGGGTCTGACCCTAACACACACACACACGGGTCTGACCCTAACACACACACACACACGGGTCTGACCCTAACACACACACACACGGGTCTGACCCTAAACACACACACACACACACGGGTCTGACCCTAACACACACACACACGGGTCTGACCCTAACACACACACACACGGGTCTGACCCTAAAACACACACACACGGGTCTGAC